>KE464168.1:1482-28030 GCA_000387445.2 Pythium aphanidermatum DAOM BR444 | reverse complement strand
TGCTTTGTCCCCTCTCTTCAGTGCCATCTGTCTCCACGTGTAGTGACAGCGTGACGTTGCTGTTTCGGAACACTCGCTCTCGATCCAGCCAATCAACGCAAAGATACTGAGACAGCGTTCCCCTACCCCTCTCAGCCAAACACGACCATCACTCCGCCTTTCCCTTCCCCCCTTCACAAAAGGTGACTCGTCCTTCTTTTCCGCAAACCCATAGCATACCTTTCGATATATAATACCATTCGTCTATTCCTTACTAACTGATTTCAGTTGAATCAGCCAAATCTTTTCTTCTGGTTGGCTACCTACTGATCCTTCGTGTGTGTGGACCGCCCGTGGAAGCCCCATCCACGAGGGAAACGCGCCTGGAAACGGAGAAACCCCCCACGCGGCACCGGCATCTTCATCGCTCTGTGCATCCGCCCGCGCCTGCATCTGTCACCTGCGTGTTCTACTTGCTTCTACTTTGCGCGCGCTATCGAACCATGTCGCTCTTTGCCGCTATGACCGACGACAACAGCGTCTGGTCCAAGGGGTCGTCGCTGTTCAACATCTCGAGCCCGCTCAACGACCTCCTCGACACCGACAACTACACGCTAGAGCAGGTACTGCAGGAGGACGAGCTGATTCAGGAAGTCAAGACGCGCAACACCAAGCTCCTTGAGTTGTGCGTGAACATGATCTGGCCGCTGTGATGGAGAGAGAGGTGGCTGATTCTGGATGATGCAGCTTGTCGCAGGATGATATCGTGCTCAAGCTGATCGAATACGTCGTGTGCACTCCAGAAGAGGACGCCGATGATATGCGTAAACTGAAGTATCCGTACATGGCCTGCGAAGTCATTTGCTGCGATATCTCGAGCATCACGGAGACGCTCGCTAATGCCAATGACGGCAAAATTGTCGAAACGCTCTTTGAGTTCCTCTACGACACGAGGCCCCTCGACCCACGTCTTGCTGGCTACTTTGAGAAGATCATGTCGATGCTCATGGTGCGCAAGCCACAGGAGATGACGACCCTCATGAACAAACACGACGCGAAGCTGCTCAAGGCCTTCGTTCAGCACGCGCAGTCGTTTTCAATTTCGGAGCTTCTTAAGCGTTTGCTCCAGCCATACCACAACGGTGCGTTTCATATGGTTGGCATGTGCATATGACGAGGCGAGGCTCACTGAGATATCTATGTCTGCGAACAGACTACATGGACGACATGATGGACTTTCCTGGACTTTCGGTGGGTTTTCCGCCATCGAACTCGTGGTACGGGACTGGCCACGACGATGATGATGCGTCGGTTGGAACACCGACTTCGTCTGAGCAGAAGACCCTCTCGTGGCAACAGGACACGACCGTTGTTGATCTGCTGCTCGGAAACCTCGCGCCTCTATCTGCGGATGACAAGCCAGTCGACAGTGACGTGCACAAGCACTCAGCTGATGTTCTTGTTGACATTATTCACTGCGGCACGCGCGCCCAGCAGAGCGATCCCTCGTCGCCTACTTCAGTCTCGTCCCCTGTTTCGTTTGCTCTCCTCGATTACCTCGAAACCAAGGAAGTCGTTGAGAAGGTCCTCGACCTCGCGGTGCCTCCACCAGACGCGACATTTGTTGCATCGTCGATGACTTCTGCGCTTTCTGTTCTCTGCGCACTTCTCTCGCGCCACACAAATGCGCGATACTCGTCAACGGAAGAGTTGCCAGCTACTGTCGCGTGTACTCTTGCCCGTTTGCCCCAGATCTGTGCTACTCTTCGCGCTGACGACCATGACGCCGGGACGATTCGGAACCAGCGTTTCCAGGAGGTTCCACGCCTGGGTCTCCGTCGCCTGAAGCTTGTGGGCTTGGTGGTTCTACTCATGCAGACTAAGTATCACAAGGTTGACGCTGCACTCCTACAAGAGAATGCGGTGGATATCTGTATGGATCTATTCTTCAAGTTTGAGTCCGTCAACATGCTGCATGCAGATATTGAGAGCATGGTGGTGGGAATCCTTGAGAGTGGTGGCCCAGACCTTTTAACTGCTTTGATCAAGAACGCACATCTTCTTGAACGAATCGTTGATGCCCATGAGAAGAACGAAGAAGCCATCAAGCAGAACCCCGCGGATTTTCTCTCGGCTACGTTGGTCATCTGCACCGTATCTGCAACATGATCATTTCTCTGATCGAGGATGTCAAGGGTGATGGCAGTGAAGCTCGACAGTCGCTTGGCGATATGACACATGCTGACACGGTCATCGATATGCTTGAAGAAAACAAGGCTGTTTGGCAGAAGTGGGATGAGCTTTCCACGAAGGTGCTGACACCACTTTATGAGCGTGAGCGGATGCCGCTCGGAGGATCTGCATCTTCTCAGACCGGTGATGACCACTACTCCGTTATGGGAAGTTTCAGCGCAAATGAGGCGATGCTGAATGAAAAGTTTGCTGAAATGCTCGGTTCGTCAGCGTTTGGCCCTACAGACCATGACTTCGACACCGGCTTTGACATGAAGAACGGAAACGACACTCCGATGATGCCAGACATTATGCACGATAGCAGCAGCAGCAGTGACGAAGAAGACCTTGCCGAGCGAAACAACGAGGGCGGACAAAGCGGTGGCGCCGGCTGGGCGAACTTTGAGTCCAACAACAGCTGGGCCAACTTCGAGCAGGCTGCCAATGCATTTGCGGCCTCGTTTGATACTTCCGCTTCTTTCACCAACTTTGACGAGGTTTCTCCAGATTCTCCGCCAGCGGTGATGGAGTTCGTCACAGATGCAGACGAGAGCCCTAGTTGTGTTAGCTCAGAGGAAACCCCAGCCGAGGCTGAGGCTCCATCATCCGCACCGACTGAGTCAAGCACTGCCACTCCAACGTCTGAACAGTAAATAGCATGTAGTAGATCCCGCTCGTCGACTCACCAACCGTCCTCCTGCGGTCTCGGCCTCGTCTCGATTGTCCGGCGAAAGAAACCTCGAGTCTAGGGCGTATCGAGACCCCGACAGCCTTTTTTATTTTGATAGATGTTCACGCGGTGCGATGCAGCGTGATGGTGGAGATGAGGTGTTGATGTCGCGATCACACCAATAGGATAGGACTCCATCAGTTGTTCCTCTTCTGCAAAAAGCAAATCCATTTGTTAATCGCATGCCTTGTGTCCTATCTTCTGTAGCGCCCGCGTGATCTCGAGGTCGAGCGGCGGCGGCAATGTGACGATCTGCTTCTACTTCTACTGTGACTGCGGCTACGGATTCTGCTGGAACTGACACTACGTGACCGGCGACGACGATATCGGCTTCGGTCTCGATCGTGGCGGTCACGACTACGGCTACGGCTGCGACTTCGTCCGCGTCGCCGGCTTCTTTCTCGGTCTCGACTGGTACTACGAGCTCGGCTTCGACCTCTAGAGGAGCTTGAGCTTCGTGAGTATCGAGATCGACTGCGTCTTGAATCGCGACCTCTGCTTGACTCTCGAGGTGCATTATTGTTCGACTCGGAAACCACTGATTGTACGGTACTTGGCGCTTCCGGAGATGCATTGAGTTGTGATGATCTTACAGTCGTTTCTGAGACTGGAGGAGGTAGAGGTAGCATGCGTGATTGGAGAGGTTGAAGAGCTGCCAGTGGTTGAGGAGGTGGAGGGAGCACTTTTGGGGGAACTGAAGAAGGTTGATGAGGCACGAAGGGAGATTGGGATTCCTGTGCTGTCGTCGTTGCCTTTACGAACCCCGTCTGAAAGGACTGCTGAAGTGATTGCGCGCTCGAAGCCTTCACGAATGACATGCTAAAACCACCCGACTCACAGTCCCTCCAAAGCCCAGACCTTTCCGTTGTTCTGCCTTTGATTTCTTCTGACTGTTCCACCGCGCCATCTCAACTTCATCTTCGTCATCAAATGTATCGAATGGGCTTGGTCGAGTGATGTGTCCTTGATCTATAGACTGGCCACTCGCCACCTTCGGACCCCGTCGGAAGCGAGGATCTCGTCGCGCCAGAGCGACCAAATCAGCAGCGACAGTCTGGCCTGAAACATCCATATTGTACACGAGCTGAGCCGCGAATTGAGATTCTTTTGACGTCAGCAGCGTGTAAGCTGTGCCGGGCTCGAAGCCTTCGGTACCCATTCGACCGGTGCGACCGATTCGGTGCACGTGGGTGTCGATGTTCTTCGCAGTATCATAGTTGATAACCGTTTTGACGTCTTTGACATCCAAACCACGCGAGGCCACATCAGTCGCCACCAGTATGGAGCATTCGCCTGACTTGAACTTCGCCAGCGCCTCGTTTCGTTCCTGTTGTCCCTTATCGCCGTGGAGACAGTTGGATGCAAAGTTCATCAGGTTGAGATTCTTGGTCATCTCCTCACAGCCAGCCTTGCTACCAGCGAAAATGAGCACGCGGCCTTGATCAGCGATCGTCTTGAGGTTAGCCATGAGCCATGGCCATTTGGCGTTGTCATGAGGCAATACAACTGCGATCTGGTGGATCTCCTCGTTGGCCTGGCCGATCTTACCGATAGTAATCTTCACGGGATCATGAAGAACATCGCGGGCAAGTGCCTCAACACGTTTGCGGAATGTAGCGGAGAACATGAGCGTTTGTCGGTCAGGCCGAATCTGCCCCATGATCGAGCGTAGTTGAGGCTCAAAGCCCATTTCGAACATTCGATCCGCTTCATCAAGGACGACAAACGTTACACGCCGTGTCTTGACGGTCTTCTTTCGGATCACATCAATCAACCGCCCAGGAGTCGCCACTACCACTTCAGCGCCTTTGCGAAGTGCTTGGATCTGATCCCATTTGCCTACTCCTCCATATACAGCAGCACAATGTGCTCCATACACTGTCAGAAACTTCTTGGCTTGTACAAAGATCTGATGCGCCAACTCTCTGGTCGGGGAAAGGACGATGGCGATGGGACCTTCGTCTTTGAGCAACTCGCGCTGGTCCATAACGTGTACTACCATGGGTAGCATGAACGCCAGTGTCTTGCCCGAACCAGTCTTCGCGATACCAATGATATCTCGACCCGACATTGCCACAGGAAACGCCTGGGACTGAATCGGCGTTGGAGCTTCAAGCCCAAGTTTCATCAGCATTGCTAACATCTTCCGGTCGAATCCTGCTTCCATGAACGAACGAATTGGACGAGGGACATCGTTCCCGTCCGTCGCCACTTCTAATTCAGCCCGCAGTTCTTGCACCTCTTCTTCGCTCATCGCCATGATCGCTTCATGGGGCTTATAGAGATTCTTTCGGAACACTTCATACACAATCTTGGAGTGTTCTAGTGGCGCCAGTGCTTCGATCATTCTACTTTTCTTGGGATCATCATCATCGCTGTCCCCAGCCGCGTCCTTGGCAGCTGCGTACACTTCTTCGTCCGAATTTGCGTACTCCCCACGCGCTCCTCGTGGTTTTTTGTGTGTCTGTTGGACAGACTGGCATCAGCACGACACGCCCCCTGTGCTGCTCTCACCACAACGACCGTACCCGAGCTAGATCTTCCAAATACGAGTCGTGTTCGTCCTCGAACCGCGACGGCTAGACGTTCCCATGCGCCCAGAATATCAGTACAAGTCGTCTGCATAGTGAACGCTTGCTTTAGCCACTTACTTTCTCTGTCGCGCGCTTGGTGGCCGCACCACTCGCCTTCTCTTCGTTGACCTGAGCATCGATGCCAGCCATGAAGGCGTCAAGGGGGTCGATCTCGGCTTCCCCTGCGCCTTTCGAGTCCTTTGTAGCTCCATTCGACGTCGCTTCGCATCTTGAACCGCTCATCAAGTCCTCATCTTCGTCGTCGTCGAAGTAGCTGCGCAGGCCACGCGCCTTCTTGCGCGCATTGCGCAGATACTCGCCCTGCAAGTCCATGGCCAGAGAACAGGAAAACAAAATGAGCTGCTAAGTTCGTATTGGGCAGAAACGAACTTAAACCGTACCCATGGAGATGGCTACTTCCGACTGGGGAAGATGCAGGCATGAGTGGCTCCAGTAGTAGTGTAATGCTTTGGTGGATGCTCGTGGTGCTGCAGTAGGTGATTGAAGTCCAGATATTATAGCACATGCCTATCACGTGGGCATGTGTCTCGGAGCTCAGTTCACGTCAGTTTCTATGATGATAATTTGTTCAACAGGCAGCGGCGAGGGGACCAGGCGGAGGCACCTCTGTTGCTGCGAACAACCCCTGCAAGTCACAGTCAACGCATTCAAAGACGCTTTGTTTCTGCGTTCTACACCCATCCGTTATCGCTGGTGGCAGGAGGCAACTTTGGGGGGTTAACGTTGGGACCAATAGCTTCCAGCAATTGTTGGTGCAGAATGCTGAGCTCCCAGAGATCAACAGTAAGAGGCCACGTCAAAAGTGCACAACACCCAACTGGACTCTCTCCTGTCGATCTTTTGCGTGCTGATTTGTCATCTGACGCCCTGTAGTATGTATGTGTCAAGGTTCCGGTGGATGTGAGCGGTAATGTGAAGTACGTTTCTTCACAGTTCACTTCTAAACAACTTGATCTGGCAAGACTACTGGAGTCAAAAAGATCGCTGCTTTGCGTTTGACTAGAGCAGAAGTCCATTGGTCGCTCGAGTGCTATTGACACAGCAATAGATCATGTAGGTTCAACGGAGCATCCCCTTTTTGCTGGGAAAGCGTTCCGACAATAGTTGAAACATCGTTCTACATGTAAGGTGTCACGGAGGTGCAAACACGTCAAGGCATTGCTCGTGCTTGTGATCGCTTCAATACAGTATATTCGGGCACTTCTATCGCATCACGCGTCCGTCCAGCCTTCCCTAGTACTCTGAATCCATTTGCTCTGTTTACTTGGCAGCAGCAATGTACAGCACTGTCCAGCAGCCACACAACATACGACTGTGAGTTTCCCATCATCCACTCGTTTCTGCATTCGATCGTGAACTCGTACCGTTGTTGCCTCGGATGAAGCAGTCGCCGTACTGCGCCTTGAGCTGCCCGTTGACGTACTCCTGCGTCTGCTCCATGGCGATGTTCATGAAGCCATCGAGACACGCCAACACACCCTTGTACTCCACGCCGTTGTTCAGCTTCACCTCCACGGGCCGGCCCAGCACGCTCTTCAGGAAGTCCGACGGCGTGCGCTTGGTCTGCTGAGCCTCCTCCATGTCTCTCGTGTCGTGCGATGTCCCCAAGAACAGCTCTCAGGTATCCGTTACCAACCGTTTCGTATCCGTTATCCGTTCTTATCGGCAGCAACCTTCGTGCAACATTTTCTGTCCCTTTCCGTCTAGAATCGTAATTTCTTGAAACGACTCCCCTCCCTTCCCTTGTCACAGTTCAACTCGGCAGAAGGAAGCGAAGCCACTCCACGTGGGGCGTTCGTCTCCTGTGTGCGAGCGACTCTCTCTCCCCCCAGGCGTCCGCTGCTCTTCCTGCCGCTGTGTACGTGATGCTGCTCGACCGGGCGTCATCCAAGTCGGTGCAGACGCGCTTCAACCTGCTGCTCCTGGAAGATGGCGAGTTTTTCCTCGATGTGCGTCTTCTCCTGAGCCTCGGAATCGCCCTCGGAAATTGGGCTCACAGCTCTTGTTCGTGCAGGACTTCAGTGTGCATAGGTACTTGGATGCTGTTCCGAATGCTCAACGGTAAGCGTGGTTGCCGCCGTCCAGTGGACATTACCAACAGAGGGCACTGACAAGATACTATTGCATGTTGCAGGAAGACGCAAGGACGTCTGAAGGTGTGCACCCGCGGCTTTTTCTTTGAGCCACAGGACATCAATGCTGCAATCCTGCGCTTCCCGTTCCGCGAGATGGCACATGCACCAGTTGCCGAATTTTTCACCGTTGATGATGGTGGCGCCTTGTACTTGACGTTTGAGACTCGGATGATTGTCGAGATGAAGGAACGAGGCGTGGATCATCCGTATGTGCAGAAAGAGACTACACTGGGGAATAGCAGCTCATCGGTGCCGGCAAAATATGTGTTTTCGCTGCTGCACTCGAAGATTGAGGACTTCTTGCGCAATATTCAGCCGATTTACGAACTGGCACATCGCAAGGGTGTGCTGAACAAAGTGGATGAAGAAATGCTGCTTGCACCCGTGCTCACCAAGCGTCAGACGGACACGTTTGACTCGAGTCTGCTGGTGGACTTTCGTGAACGCCCACTCATGGCGAAGGGCAAACTCGTTGACCGCATTGTACCGCTACTCAAACACCCGGGGTGCCTCATGCTCACGAACCAGCGCGTTTACTTTCAGCCAGCTCAGCTCAATAACGTTGGTGATCCAGTGCTCAATTGGGCGTATACTTCGATTGAATACTTGTACAAGCGACGTCACATGTTAAAGCAGACAGGATTGGAGATTTGCTTGAAAGGAGGTGACAGTTTTTTCTTCTCGTTCCACTCACGGAAGGACCGAGATGCGATTTACGACATGATGCTAAATCAGCCTGATCTGAAACGCCTACAGCAAACAGATTTGGAGTCTATGGTGATCAAGTGGCAGCGACGAGAAGTCTCCAACTATGAATATTTGCTGTACTTGAACAATCTCGCTGGTCGCACGAAGAATGACTTGACTCAATATCCTGTCTTTCCGTGGATCATTCGTGATTACGAAAGCGAAACGTTGGACTTGTCCAATCCCGAGATTTATCGTGACTTGTCGAAACCAGTCGGTGCGCTTAACCCTGAACGACTTGAGTTTTATCGAACGCGTTATGAAGCCATGCCCAGAGGAATGGAAGCTGAAGGGCTACCGCCGCCTTTTCTGTACGGCACGCATTACTCTACTCCCGGATACGTGCTCTTTTACCTTGTTCGGATGGCACCTTCGTACATGCTGTGTCTCCAAAATGGCAAGTTTGATGCCCCTGATCGACTGTTTCAAACGATCGAAGGCACTTGGAAGAGCTGCTTGACGAACCACGCCGACCTAAAAGAGCTCATTCCCGCGTTTTTCGACACATCAATCCGACCTGAGGACTGGCTCCTCAACACGAAGAATTTAGATCTTGGCACCACTCAAAAGCATGCACGAGTACGTGGTCGAATTGTTTGTGGATTCTGAGCTGAAGTGAACTGATGATGTCTTATTCCCTAATCTGATAGGTTGGTGATGTTGGTTTACCGAAGTGGGCTGCGACGCCTCGTGATTTCGTTCGCATCAATCGTGAGGCGTTGGAGAGCGAATACGTGTCAGAGCACATTCATGAGTGGATTGATCTCATCTTTGGATACAAACAGCAAGGCGAAGAGGCCATCAAAGCTGACAACTGTGAGTCTACTCTTTGTCTGAAGTTTTGGTATAACCGCTCACATCCCGTTGCTATCTAGTGTTCTACTACTTGTCGTATGAAGGTTCAGTAGACTTGGAAAAGATCACTGACCCGGTCGAAAAGTGCTCTTTAGAGGCCCAAATACAAGAGTTTGGCCAAACTCCCAAGCTGCTGTTCACAAGCCAACACCCAGCTCGAAGCGAGCTAGGGAAGCCAGTGCATATTGCGACTCCCGATCTGCTCCCCTCACCTAGAGCTCGCCAAGAATCATCTTCGTCTGGTTCCGACTTTGAACGAAAGTCGTCTACTCATTCGAACGGTATCAGTGGTCACGATGCGAGTATAGAAAGTAGCGGAGATATCGAGGATGACGACCCAAACAATCCTGCTGGCGGTCGACGAAGTGTGTTTGCATTTAGAACGCGTGCAATCGGAGCAAAAGAAGTTCAGAAGCAAGCACAGCGAATTGTTGGTGGCCTCACTGCGCAGATTCGAAAGCGCATGAGTACGGACCCTCCTCGAAAATGGGGGTGGACTTTTACCCAACCTTTCAAGCGCAACGATTGTGATACTCCTTTCTGGGCAGGCTCTTCACCTCACATGCTACATTCAGGGTAAGTCGACAGTACTAAAAGCTGGGAGGACTTGAAACTAACACAATGTGACGCAGGGAGGTGACGTCATTGGTACTTGGCAAGGATGGACGAGCACTCTTCTCTACTGCAAAAGACACCACATTTAAAGTGTCCGCAACTACCGATGGATCAGTGCGACGCAACTTGTCGTGCAACCTTGCCTTGTCTTGTTGTGATGTGTCACACGACGAGAAATATGTGTTCATCGGATCATGGGACAATTGTTTTTACATGTATTCGGTGGAATATGGCCGTGTTGTGGATCAAGTGACGGCTCACGATGACGGCCTATCTGGTATCAAAGTCTTCGACGACCGCGTTCTCACTGCTTCCTGGGATGGTTCCGTCAAATTGTGGCACTTCTCGTCGACTGGCATCACTCGTGCACCGATTTGGGCCTACATGGACTGCGAAGAGTCGGTAGTTGCCCTCGATGTCAATCTGGACGGAACACTTGGTGTGGCCGGGACACGAAGCGGTTTTCTTCACCTTTTGGACTTGCAGAAGAACGAATTGATTCGTCGTATGCCAGCTAGCCCAGAACGCCATGCAGAAATTACGGGCCTGAGTTGTTGTGGCAGCATGTCATCGATTGCATGCATCACACTAGAGAACGAGCTTTCTCTCTTCACGGTTGAACGACTCCGTATTGCTGCCTTGGAAGTCCGTACCGATGGACAAATTAGGTGAGTTCAAGGATGTGACGCTCCCTGCGTCAAGTAAGACAATTAACGAGGGTTCTGGTCACAGGTGTATGGACAGTGATGCAGAGTACGCGGTCGCAGGAACAACCACGGGCAAGATTTTGATTTGGAAACTAGATGAACCGTCGCAGCGCGCTCTGGTTTACGAAATTCCAAGCGCACACTCTCAGGCAATCTGTTCGATTGCCGTAAGTCACAACGGTAACCTTCTCGTGTCCGGTTCTGTTGACGGCTCTATCCGCGTCTGGAAACTCAAGCGAAAGACGGCTCGGAATCGCCTGGGCAACTTCTTCAGGCTCAGTAGCTCAGCTCCAGTGGAGCATCCCGCCTGCGGACGCCAGTGTATAACTGCAGACGGAGAATAGATGGTATGTGATGCGTGGGATGCAGTGTGTGCTCGTTACCCTGTTTCAACCTCTCGAGAACGATTCCCCTTTCAGAAAATTAGAACATTCCACTCAACCAAGGTCGCTACCAACACGAGTAGGTACGTTATATTATATGGGTATCGGCTCCAACCAATTCACTTACATGATAGTGGAGAGCACTTGAACTGCTCCTGGGCTCGTTCACTGAGGAATCCTCAGTGAGGATGCCATTCTCGAGCGGAGTCCGGAATGGGTGTGCTCCCTCCATTTCCACTATGGCCTTCAACGGCTTCTCATTGGGTAATAATATGCTGGTACTATCGTACTTAACACGAACTCAGCGGTACTTATGTTACCCTTGCGATGCTGTCGGGATGAAGAGAAGAAGAGATCCACGAGCATGGCGACGACACGGCTGCCTCACCAGCGTCTGGGCGACGCCACATGGACCAAGATGAGCAAAGTGGTGCGTAGCAGATCCAACACGCGCGCATTTTGAGGCGTGGAATTGAATGGGGGTGTTGACCGTGAGATAATGATGATAGAATGGCGAGCTCTTTGCTCTCACGTATGGCACCATGGTGACTCAGGTGCGAATCGCAGCAATGGTATCGCTGGCAAGGATGCTTGCTTACTACAAAGAGCATTGATGGACAGTTAATCAAGGACTATGAAGACCTCAAAACCGTGAACCAGCAGCTCGATAATATGTAAGGAAGATGGAACTGAGGCGCTCACGAGAGCGGTGTGCTGATTGCACGTTTCTTGCCTGTCCAGGGGCTACAACATTGGCATTCGCTTGGTTGACGAGTTCCTCGCCAAGTCGGGTGTGAGTAACTGCCAGGACTTCCGTGAGACGGCTGAGGTCATCGCAAAGGTGGCTTTCAAGATGTTCCTTGGCATCACGGTCGAGGTGGCGCAGTGGAATGCAGAGGGCAATGCGTGCAGTCTGCTTATTTATGAAAATCCGCTCACTGGTGCGTCGCATGATCGAGTTTTATCGCATGTTAGTCGGCTGGCACTTACAACATTCGATACTACAGAGTTCGTCGAGCTTCCTCCTAGTGCCTACGGCGTGCTGTGGTACTCCAACGTGTTGTGCGGAGTGCTTCGTGGCGCTCTGGAGATGGTGCAGATGCGTGTTGATGCCCGATTCGTCAAGGATGTCCTCCAGGGCGACGAAGTCACCGAGATCCGGTAGGTCTCTTCGCTGTCCGATCACTATTGACAATAACCTTCTTACACAATCGTCCCACGTAGGCTGGAGCTTAAGGGTATGATCGAAGAGGCCATGGGCGATGAGTACAAGGAGGACTAGACGGGATTCTTGTACTTAATACTATCCACCAATAAATTATTGGTGTGTCTGCCAGTCTTCAATAACTTTGATCTGTCGATAATTCAAATTCTCGACAGTCACCCCACACCGTCACACAGCCGTCATGGAGCATATCGTGCCACAGATCGAGCGCGACCTACGGGCCAAGTTCGCGCACTTGCTGCCGCAATGGTACGAGCTCGTGGACTGGAGTGAGCCGCTTATCGTGGGGCTCATCGCGTTCCACACGCTGCTCTTCGTCGTGGTGTTTGTGACGCGCCACCATTACCCTCTCCAAGTCGGCCTCTTTGTCGCTATCCTCATGCTGCTCTTCGTGACGGAACGACTGAATACATGGGCACGCGCCAACTGGAAACTATTGGGAACGCAGCAGTACTTCGATCAGCGCGGCGTGTTCATTGGTATCTTCTACGCTGGGCCATTGCTAGCGCTTGGTTTCTTCCAACTGGTACGTTAGATTATGGTTGGAGGCATGATGGTTTCTCTCAAGTCCTGAACGGTGATTGTTCAGATGCTCAGCATGAAGAGCATGGTGTCGATGATCATCACTGTCAAACGCGCCGAGTTCAAGCAGCATCTCATGCAGAAAAAGCAGCACCAAGAGTAGAAATACCGCATTCATATTGAGAAAGAGAAAAAGAAAAACACTAGTAACCTATCGTCCATAGTACGTCTCCATCGTCAGCACGTCGTGCCGGCGACGCTGGCGGTTCACTCGAGCTCATGGACTGGGAACTCCTTCATCCACAGCTCGTGGATAAAGTCATACAGATCGCACGACACGGAGACCTTGTACGGCGTCGGATTCACAGAGCGCACAACGTCTTCACGGATGAACTCGAGCTGAGACGCCACATACTTGCGACGGTCCTCCAACGACGGCAGTGTAGCAACGATGCCACCATTAGCGCCATCCCACACAAGCTCATGCAGTGGAATCACTGACGACGGTGTCACATACGCGCGGCGAAGCTCATCAAATGGGTTCCGGCATAGCAGCTTCTTGCCAACCTGTGGAGGCTGCTCGTTGCATCCGATCATCAGATCAAGCAGTGGTGAACCGTTCGAGCCGACAAGTCGGTACGCTTCCTTGCGTCCTGGAATTGTCACCTTGCTTGGGTCTTGCGACAGCTTGATACGCGGGGAGCCATTGATCTCAACCAGCTTGTAGACCATGCCAAGGGCCGGTTGCGCCTGGCACGTGACCAGGTGCGTTCCGATACCATACGCGTCAATCTCGTGACCTTGTTCGTTGAGCGAGTTGAGTACAGCCTCGTTGATATCGTTACTAGCTGTGATGCTCAAACGCTTGAAGGACTCAATACCGTAACGCTCAGCAGCAGCCACAAACTGAACTCGCGCCTGCTTCGACAAGTAGGCGAGATCGCCACTGTCGAGGCGAATGCCGATCGGCTTGTAGCCAATCTCATGCAGAGCCAGAGCTACAGCGAGGAAGTTTGGCACACCCGACTACAATCCCAACGCGAGTGTCAGATATCATGCCAATCACAAGAAGATCGATGAAGCAGAACTACTTACACTGAGTGTGTCGTACGTGTCAACAAGCGCGAGGAATGTGTTGGGGAACGCGATCGCGTACGAGATAAATGCAGCAAGTTCACCGTCGTTCGTGCGCATTGCATCAAGCTCACGACGGTACTTCATGACGAGTTCAAAGACGTTCCGTCCGTTGAGGGTCGAAATCTTGACGTCGTCTAACGTCGTGTGCGCCTGCACAAACGCGTGCGCATGCGTGCCCTTAATCGGAATGCCATGCAGCTTGCCCGCTAGCACGTTGCTTGTGCCATCAAAACCCGCCATGTACGAGTAGCGCGACGCACTGAGCCCACCATCGGGACCTTGCGCACGACGCAGTCCGAACTCCAGCAGGCTCTTTCCCGGACCTGCGGCCCGCTTGAAGCGCGTGGCGTTGGTCGTGATGAGCGACGCGTAGTTGAGCAGGTTGAGCAGCGGTGTCTCGAGTAGCTGACCCACGGCGAGACTGCCTTCAATACGCACAAGCGGCACGCGTGGGAAGACCACCGTGCCCTCCTTCATGGCGTAGACCTTGACACTGGAGCAGTCGACGGTCGCGAGCCACTCGAAAAAGCCGTCCTCTGCGTCCGTGAGCACCGAGCGTAGGTACGCAATGTCACTGGGCGTGAAGGTGAAGGCGTTGATGAGACCCAGCGCTTCTTCGAGCCCCGCGAAGACCGTGTACTCGCCCTTGAACGGGTTCTTGCGGAAGTAGAGGTCGAAGACGGCATGATCATTATGGCGTCCGACCTTCCAGTAGGCATAGACCCTGGAAGAGAGAAAGCGTTAGACCAAGACGAGTGGGTCTAACCCAGCCTACGCACATGGTGATCTGGTACAGGTCCGTGAGGAGTGGGGAGACCAACGAGTTGGTCGGACGGAACAGGTTGTCGTTCATCATCTTGGCAGCGACACAAGTGGAGGTCGTCGGGAACGAGTAGGGCAGAGAAGCAGGAAGAGGATCCGCTCGGGAGGAGAAGATGGGATGTGACGATGGCACGGAACCGCGCAGGCTGGTGGCAAGCGAGTCAGTGCAAGACACGGAGGTGGAAGCAGGTGCGGCGCGATCGTCTGCTGAGATGCGCGAAGGCGTTTGTCGACTGTGCGCAGGGGCGCCGATCGAGGCACGGTCACCCATCTTGCCCTCAAAATGCGCCAAGGGGGAAAAATTAGTCTCGTGCGTGCACACCAACACCTGTAGGGCCAAAACGCCACGCACTCAATCAAGTGTCGCAAGAGACCTAGCCCTAACAACGCAAACTGAGCGACAGCATGTTCTGAAAAAACATACCAGAGCAAAAAAGAATGCGCTGTTGAAACCGATTGGCAGAGAAATTGCCAGGGATGATGACCTGTTGAAATTGATTCAGGATACATCCTTGGATCGCGTGACGGGGCAAGTGGGCGGGCTGCTTCAAGGGGCTTGCTCCCTTTCCCACAACAGAATCAATGGCCTGGCTCCCTCCAATTCTGGACGTAGATGGATTTGGGTTGAGTGATAGACCATTGCCATCCATCGTACCGGCAGCTCCATCAACATCTAAACTTAGAGTGTACAGTATCTTTCATCAAGTGAAAGCTCAGCGCTAAAAACAAACGAGTGCTTCCTGTGCAACAAACGTGCAAATTGTGGATCCATGGCAGAGAAACAGGGCTGATGGCTCTGCTTCGGCCGCTTTGGTCGCGATGTCATCATTCGATCGCGTTATGAAATACCCTCGATCATGATTGGTCTGCTCCGACACCCTTCCCTAAACCGATCTATCATAAAAGCGGGATATATCAAAGATCGAAGACTTTGTACTTGAAAATGGCTTCACTCGAATGCAAACGTCAGATGGCGAGCGGGTTCTTTCCCTCGATGGATGGAACGACAAACTCGGACACAATCACAGAAAAGCGTTCATCCAGGTTCAGCAGGTCTTCTTCGCAGTGTTTGGTCGCATGCAGCCAAATCAGAGGTGATATGCAGACAAGTGTTTGCAGACACCGCTGTCCTCTTCCTCATGGCACAGGTAGTACCTGAGGTACAGATCGAAAGTTGCCTGCGGGCGTTACCAGATGCATGCAAATAGTGGTAGCCGCAATACCTTGAAGTGGTGGCCCAAGTACTGATACGGTAGCCAAATTTGACTTTCGAGGCCACAACGAGTTCGTATCATGCGTACCCTATGTTGTCCACTCACCAACAGTGCACGAGACCCACAAGACCAGTAATGATCATTGTCCAGCCCTGAACTACACGTACTGTATCGTCTGTCTTGCATACACACCGAGTAATCTGCATATTGCGCGTTCTCGGACTTTCTTTCTGTGACACTGCAACGTGGCGTCCTGGAAACGTCCTGTATGACGGCCCACGCCTCGCCACCATCGCGCACCGCGATGGATGAGCATTGCTCATCCACGACATGGGGTTCATTTTCCTAAAACCATGTGGTCCACCCTTTTCTCCCACTTCCTACCCTTATACTACGTATACCACGCCAACTATTCCCCGTGATCCGTGATCCTTGTGTGCCACGTGGACATCACCAAGCAGAGGTTCACCCGTTGACACGTATCACTTTCCACAGGTCCCGCGATCCCTGACATGCCCAACGTGGGTGTGCGGTCGGGAGGGCGGCGGTTTGGCCCTCAGAACCGTTCCAGTAGAACCGTTCCCCCGTGTTGCCCACCATGAGTGCTCCGTCCAGCCCCCGTCATGCCGCTGAGCCGGCCACCAAGAAGCCCGTCGTGGATGAGGAGGAGATCGAGATCCCAGACGTCATCGAGCGCCTCCCTAAGCCCGACAAGGCCGCCCACGACGCCGCCATCGCGGCGCTGGACGCCGACATCAAGGCCCTGCAGGCCCGCACGGCTGCCATCCGCGTTGAGATGGACAAGCTCAAGACGGGTCGTGGCGGATATGGCGAGCAGATTCAGGCCGCCAAGGCTGTGTACAATGAGCTGCGTGCGCAGAAGGATAACCTGATCCAGCAGCGCAATGCCCTCACGGCCAAGGTCAAGTCGACGCACGAGAAGAAGGACGCGACGATCAAGACGCAGCGCAGTCTGCGTGCGAACCTGCGCTTCCAGAACGAGGACGAGTACGAGAAGGAGATTGCGGCGCTGCGCCACCAGCAGGAGACGCGCTCCATGTCGCTGAACGAGGAGAAGCGTCTGATCAAGGAGATTGAAGCCCTCCAGGCGCAGAAGCTCCAGGTGAGCAAGATCCCAGACGACAAAAGCGAAGTGGAGAAGCACAACGAGTCGATCAAGGAGATCCGCGCGCAGCAGACCAAGAAGAACGCCGAGATCGATGCCGTGCAGGAGAAGCTCGCGGCCCAGAAGCTCAAGCTGGACGAGCTGTACAAGCTCAACGACGAAGAAAAGAAGCAGGACAAGTTCCCAGCGCTGGCCAAGGAGCGCAAGGAGATCAAGGAGCAGCTCGACGCGAAGTTCACGGCCCTTAAGCAGCTCCGCGCGGACTTCAAGGCCGCCAACGACAAGTACTACGAGAACATCCGTCTCGTGCGCAAGAAGAAGGAGCTTGAGCGCAAGAAGGAGGAGGAGCGCCGTCGTCAGGAGTACGAGAACAAGCTCGCCGAGTACGAGAAGGAAATGGCCAAGATCCACCCGTACCAGGACGAAATGGACTTGTGTGACGCGCTTGTGGCTTTCCTCGAAAAGTCCTTCGCCAAGGAGCTCAAGGAAGAGGCTGAGAGTGCCAAGGAGGAGGCTTCGTCGGCCGCGCCAGCGACTCTTGACGGCCTCAAGCCTCTGCAGCGCAAGGAAGAGGAGTTCATGAGCTTTGGCGGTGGCAAGAAGGGCAAGAAGGGCAAGAAGGAGGGTGTCAAGAAGTCGAAGCGCGATGCCAAGCTGTCGCTGCAGATGGCGCAGCTCGACGCGTTCAGCACGATTGGCCTCGTGCCACCATCGACGGTGGGTGCGCTCACGGAGTCGCTCAAGGCGATCAAGGACAAGAAGGTCTGGTTCAAGGAACAGACCTCGCGCCCAAAGAAGGTGGAGGAGACGCAAGTGGAGGCGCCTGTGTCCCCATCGGCTGCGGCTGCTGCGCCAGCCATGGCCTCGCCGAAGAAGAAGAGCAACAAGAAGTTCAACGCTGCCGACAAGAACGCGTTCCCGACCCTGGGTGGTGTCGAGGTCGCTCCTCAGTCGCCTAAGGCTTTTGGCGTGCCTGCCTGGGGTCCTGGCATGGCTCCGCCAGCCCCAGTCTCGGTCTTCAACGTTGCCGATGACGTTGTCGAAGACGAGGAGAACTAAGCAGACGTGGATCATGCTGGATGAAGAGATCGTGCCGTGGAAGAGTGGCCCTGTCGGTCGAGAAGACAGCGTCCTGGCCTCTTCCATGAGAGTACTGTACACGCTTTGTCCCAGTTTTGTGTTGTAGCGACGCCATCTTCGTCCGGCCTCTTCCTACTGCTGCACTCGCCAGATTAGTTTGATAAATTAGATTCCCTCCGTTTTCTCCTCCTCTGTCTTGCTGCCTTCTTCGTCGACCTGGGCAAAGAGCTCCTGCATCTTCTCGTTCTTTTGCTTCTCCGTCACGAGCATGAGCTGCAGCATCTGATCAGCGAGTCGGTCCTTAAACTGCTGCGCTTCCTCGAGCTCGTACTTGCTCCAGCTGGGCTTCTCGATACGTCATCTCGTACTTGTGCTGCACACGTCGTAGCTCTCTCTCCGCTACCGTCACCTCCCGAAACAACGCGTAGAGCTGAGCCGAGTGGTGGGGCACTAGCAACTCGAGATGCTCCAGGTTCCGTCGCGTTTCTTCCTCGGCTTCGAGCTCGTCGTCCTGAAGGGAGACCATCGAGGCGGTTGACGGCGATCCACCTGGCGGGAACGTAGACGCATCCGTCCTACCACTGCCAACGACAGCAGTAGGAAGCCACACGGCTCGCTCGAAGCACCCAGCGAGACTCTCGTGAACGTACTCCAACGTTGACGTCGCTGACGGAGGGGTCCACATGCGAAACACGCCCAGACGAGTTTGCTCGCGGGCCTTGGACCTGGCTGATGAAGTCGGGGACGAGGCTTCGCCGATGGCTTGGGATAGCAACGAGTCAAATTTCTTGCGGAGTTTCCGTCTCTCTCTGGTATGTTCTGCCAGTGTGAACGTCACTTCACTCAAGACATATGACGTTTGTGTGAGCGTGGATGTAGCCGTGGCGATTCGACGGTCCACAGCCTCGATCTTCTTTCGGAGAACGCTCATGTCACTTGCAGTGTCCGAATCGAACTGTTTCAGTTGCGTGCGGATGAAGTCCAGGGACTCCATCTGCTTGAGGGTGCCGTCGTCTTCTAACATAGGGAACAAGATCGCATGCTCATGCGAGATGGGGGCCGCTTGCAGACGCAAGCGGAGATACTGAGAGCGTATGCGGGTGAGAAGCAGCAGTCGCCGATGATACACACACAAAGCTCTACCTCGAAGTAGCGTTCTTCGTCCATCTGCTTGAGCATCGAACGGGTCACCTTAAAGCTCATGGCCGTGGAGATCAGCTCGTCGGCCGATATCTTTCGAAGGTTCAGACGCGGATGCTTGCGAAGAAACTCGCTGCACGCTTCAATGTCCTGCACATCGCTCACCGTGAGCCCACAGGACGAGGACCTCATCCGAATGTGCCACAGTACGCACCATGCTGATGATCTGCGGTCGTAAGTGCGCTGTGATTGCTAATGCGATGCGGAAAATCATCTTCCAGCCGTCGACAAGAACAATATCCCACACGCGCACGAGCACATCAAGCGACAATACGCGAGCGAACAGAGTCGCGAACCACTACAGAAAGCACAATCAAAGTTGTCGGCCTCCAGCGTGTTCACGGGGGAGCGGAGAAGACTGAGGAGACCTACCTGAGTCACGAGGAGACTGGGATGCATGCCGATGTTCCGCAAGTGAGTGTGGAGATCGTAAAAGTGGCGACGGAGGAGTTGCTGGTACACGTGCAAGCTTCGCGAGAGCCCTGGCATCTTGGCTCGCCACATGTCGTCCATGCCGTAATGACGCACCAACGCCGTCAGCAGCCAGAACGATGCCTCTTGGGGTGCGATCGATGCGTCCGGCTGCCGCGTCATGTGTATCAGCAGTGCAGCAGCGACGTAGTTCATGCCCTGGTCTCAACTTCGTGAGGTCTTCTCCCTTTCAAACAGCAAGTGCGTCCCCTTACCTGACAGTAGCCGATATCCGTGGAGTGCAGTGCTACAGCCTTGAGAACATTGCCTAACTGGCGCTGTCCATCGCCAGAGCTACCTGAGAAGAACGGATGCGTGGGAAACGTACGGTCAACGTCTCGACTGATCTCTCCATCTAGCCCTGTTGACTCCAACATCACGCCTTCCTTGTCGGTTGCAATCCCTAGTAGCTGTATAGAGCCCAGCGTCATCACCAAGGACACGAGACGGCCAACCACCAACATAGTGGACGTACATCGACGTAGAAAGATGCCGTCGCGTGGCTCGCAGCCTGAAGCTTGTGCACTCGGGCGTCATGCAGCCAATACCTACCGCTCTGTCAGTAATTATGAGACACAACCAGCACTAGCAGTACGTACCGCACACGCATAGATGGAGGGAAGCCGTAAGAGGCAACAGTGCGGCGTCGGAGACGTCGGCTGGCGATGAGATCTCGCCAGGCGGTGGACGTCTGGGCAACGCGTTCAAGTTCATCGACCTGCAGCACGTTCGACGCACTCAGCGCCCGCCTCGTTCAACCAGTAGACAGTATACATAGAAGGCGACCTGTAGCCAGTGGTGGAGCACGAGCACACGCAACGCAGCGTGCGAAGACGAGGGCGCGACTTCGTCCGCCATGTTCAATGCTGATGTGTGGGTCATCATGCCATGTGTCACTATCAACATCGTTGTCGATATCACTTTGACATGTTTGTCGATATTAGTCTCGGATATCTTTTATGATCAATGAACGCCTTTATTGTGTTATTTCAACCAATCATCATGCGTTAGTGGGTGCTTGTTGGTGTGCCATTCCTGAGGAACGGCAACATTGAGAAGTGGGGGCAATATGCTCGACAATGCTGGGCTTGTGATCGTATGTGTGCATAAGGGACGATGATGTAGCGTATGAGAATGGTACTGATGGATTCTCCATTATCTGCGCTATCGAATGATGTACTTTAGGTTGGACAGAATATCACACTGGTGCCGTACGAGCGCGAACACGTCGCCAAGTACCATCAGTGGATGACGGATCCATGGCTTCAAGGTGCGCGGAGTACACATCGAATCCTCAATATCACAGTCTAATACAGTCACATATAGAGACGACAGCCTCGGAGCCACTCAGTATGGAGGAAGAGTACACCATGCAGGAGACGTGGCGCAATGACGCCAAGAGTGAGCACCCATCCACCGAGTCCTCCACTGTGGAGACACTAATAGGCATGTCCATGGTCAATAGAATGTACATTCATCGTGCTTGCGAAGGGGCTCAATGACGCCGAAGCCTCTTTTATCAGCGACGACGCGATTGCGCGTGAGTTCAAGTGGTTACAAAGCCCAGAGCGTCCATGGAGACTCACTCCATTCGGCGGATTGTAGGCATGGCGGGGGATGTCAACCTGTTCTTCAACGACGACGAAGATGAAACCAACTGTGAGATTGAGATCATGATTGCAGAAGCCAAGTACCGCCGCAAGGGCTTCGCGAGAGAGGCAGTCCAGCTGATGATGGCTTATGGTATGAAATCAAAGGCGCTAGCTCATTGCCATTGATTGATACGAACTCGTCGTGCCACAGCCACATCCGAGCTCAAGGTGACTCGTTTCTACTGCAAGATCCACGAGACGAATGTTGCGTCATTGTCGCTGTTCAAGTCGTACGTGTCTGCTAACATCGGTGACGATGCCCCATGCTGACGTGAGTTGATTTTCTTCTATGATCTAGTTTCGGGTACAAGGAGTGCAACTACGTCAAAGCATTTGAAGAATATGAGCTGGAGTTCTTCCCGCGAGACCACATGGCACAGGTCGTTGGTGATGTCCTCGCACACGCTGAGATGCATCGACATGTGGACGAGCGTGCCAAGAACTAATGATGGGGCAATCCACCGCGTCAGAAACTTATGAATTGAGAGTAATGATTGAGACTTGGCAGCATGGTGTATTGCGCTTACTGGTTTCTTCATGATTGGCTCTGGGGTGGAGGGGATGCGACTGACGGTCAGAACAACGCTAGATTTAGAATGGTCGCCACACGACGTTTTCGATGGAGGGGGAATGTGCCTCGTCACCACGGCGGAAGTCACACTCTCTGCGCACTGCAGTGCCGGTGGCATCGCGCAGTGTCCGAGACACAAGGCAGATACACAATCCGACAGATGTGAGATCAGCAGCGCTCTCTACTAGTTGTGTGTGCTTGATCTCATGAACGTATTCTGACTTCTTCAGGTCTCTCTTGGTGCCCTCACCAGAGTCCGGCGATTTCATATCGGCAGCAGTGATCGACCTACAACTGTCGATTTCGAATCTCCTAGTCGACTGAAAAAAGCGACAGAGCAGAGATGCGTTTACGTGCACTCCAAGGCGAGCTATTTCCCTCAAATCCATGAGAGTCCGACAGCTCGTGAGTTCCGGGAACACCGAGCAAAGTACGAGACGTCGGAAACCAGTTTCTGGCGCCGGCGATCTGCACCAGGGTCGTCGTCACTCACCAGCTCCCAAAGAAGTCAAACGAAAAATATGAACGACTCAAAGGACTCAAAGCTTCTCGAATGTCAAAGACGGCCTGTACAGAGTGAGGCGGGTTCAGTGGCAATGAAGCTGGGTACGAAGTACAAACAACTGGGAATCGAAAACAAAACCATCTGATATCTCCCCAACAGACCGTGACGGGATGGAATCAATCTTCCAAGCATTTCAAAACTCGGAAGCACTAGCTGAGGACGAGTTTATCACCGAGATGCTGTTGGCATTAAAGGCAAACACAGGTCCTGAAGGCTCGCGTGTACGGAGTGATGGGTGCTAATGACTTCTGGTTGTGTGACTGACAACTTTCGGTGTAAAGCTAGAGCTCACTGGGCAGCTCAGCGAACTGTTCTCTCAGGCGGACATCCATGCTCAGGGTGTACTGACATGGGAGGACTTCAGCTCATTCTTCGCCCAAACTTCGGGTGAGTTTCGTCGAACGATCGGAAACGTAAGTATCTCAGTCATTTATTGGTCACTGTAGACGTTGTTTCAGCCTTGGAAGACACCGCAGTCAACAAGGTAAAGTGATGCGTCGCGAAGCGATGCTAAGAATCCTTACGAAGACTTGCCAAACCGTACAGTACCAGGCGGATTCGGTGCCAAGTCCCCTGAATCTTGCAGCAGAAGTGCAAGGAATGGTACGTGGCAATTGCATCGAGCCATCGTTTAAAGGGAGGCCTAATGCGACTTAAGTAGATATATTTGCCTGGTGCTGATCAAATCCTCATCCATGAAGCACGAAACAAAGGTTTCCATTTGTATGATGTGTCGACACATCGACTGCGATCATTGAATGCGTCGAAGACGGCCGGAAGTACCACAGTGGACGCCGTCTACACTGTACAGGGCAGATACATTATCACAGCATCGACATCACCAGTGCTCACGTTTTATGATGTCGATCACCTGCAGATTCGGCAGGTAAGAGTGCCAATCGCCTTGTTCTCGATCCGTTTGTTTGATGCATTTACTTTGCTTAGCAAGTACCGACGCAGTCTCTTCAAACCGCACTTGCACTTCACAATACAACGCCATCTGGTGCAACATTGTACTCTTCGTGCTACAATGGCCAAGTCCACCAATGGAATCTTCAGTCTTTACAGTGCCAGCACACGTTTTTCGAAGAAATGAAGAACAGCGCAGCCATCACAGATCTCGAGTTGTTATCATCCATGAACCAGCTCGCGTGCGGTTCGATGGATGGCAAGATCTACATGCTTGACTTGGTGGTCGGAAAAGTGACGAAAACCATGAGTGGCCACTCGAAAGGGATCGCGATGTTGGGGTATAATGCCGACAGCAAGTATCTCGTCAGTGGAGGCATTGATCACAACCTGCAAGTTTGGAATCCGCACCTTGAACAAAAAGTTGGCAGTTTACCTGGACACAGGCATCAACTCGTTGGCTTAGAAGTGCGACCCAACTCGCCCGAAATCATCACGGCCGATGAAAGCGGGATCATCAAAATATGGGACTTGCGCAAGTTTGCAGCTGTGCAGACGATCGTAAGAGAGCTGTACGTAAAGGATCAGAACTCGTCTGCTGGTCGTGCGATGACTGCAATGTGTTTTATCGAATCCAAGGAGCGAATCGCCATCGCGCATTCATCGATTTTCTTACTCGATCCCAAGCGAACAACTGATGCTAAACCTTCTCTTTCCGATGCTTCTCATTTTGAACCATCACGTTATGGAGAAGTGGAAGATGACAGCCCTGATGATGAAGACCGCAGACCCTACTCTGTAACATATCACCCGGCATCCCACTCGTTTGTAGCGATCCTGTCTTGGATAATGGTCAGTTGGGACGCCAATACGGGTTGCCACATCCGCTCGACGCCGATCATGTTGGGCTCCGAAGTTCGATGTGCTGATGTTACGGAAGACCAATACTCATGCTTTGTAGGCTGTCTTGACGGCACCGTCGGTCGGTTGATGCTTCCGAACGCGGCAGTCATTGTTGTCAGGAAGTTGCATCCGAATGTAGAGGTCAACGCGGTAAAGTGTATCAAAAGCATGCGAAAATTGGTGTCTAGTGCTATGGACGGCACCGTCGTTGTCAGCCAATGGGATACACTTGATATCATTCACACGCTTAGTCATTGGCGGGGTGTTCAGAGTTTTCGACTCGTCTTCGATGGGATCAAGTTTGATAGGGATGTCGACGACGTATACTCAGTACCATTGCATTTGCGATCGTATTTCATCGGGAACGAACTTGAGAGATTAAAGTTTGCTTTTGCAGAAGTCGATCCTCATCACACAGGCAAGATCCATCTCGGACTCCTCCCTCGAGCTCTTGAACTTGCTTTTCCTTCTATATCAAATGGTTCGACCCTCCCCATCCGCCAAGAGCACGGCAATCACTGTACCATGACGTTTGCTGTGTTTGTGGAGACGGTGAAAGATGCCATAGAGAAGCGAGCGTGGACACGCGGGACGGCTCTGGCTGTATTTACGGCCTTCGATGTTCATCCAGAGCGAGAACAACTCGTGACGACCTCATCCCAGGATGGCAGTTTCTGCGTCTGGAACTTGAAAAACGGAGCCGTAAGTGGTGAAGGATCCTTGCCTCACAAGTCCACGGGATGTTCATCGATCGCAATTGTATCGTACTTGTCCCCGCTTCCGTACTTTGTCTGCGTCGAAGAGAACTCGGTGTTTCTGTCTGTATGGGCATGCGTAGCAATCCCTCCGCTCACGCAGCATTCGCACCAGTGTCTCTTGCGATACGAGCACAGTAATGCTCTTCGTGTAGGCTCTGAATTTCGATCGCGTGCGAGTACGATGTTCTTGACCGAGCCCAAAACAGTCTCCACGAGTGTTCCTAAGCGACGTGCAAATGAAGATGCGATTATACGGGCGGTTGATTGGTATTGCAACGATCGAGACGACAAGAAACTAATCTGTATCGGAGATGACACAGGATATGTCCACATTCTGGACTTCAAGTCGGTGTTGCGGCGACTTGATGACGTCAAAAAGCAAGGGAGATTGGCTGTTAGTCACTTGCCTGACGAGAGAGCGCGTCACTCGTTAGCAACATTGACTGCGATCGATTCTACGGGCAGTGGGGAGTTGGCTTCAAAGAATCAGAATGAACTTCTTCCAGGGACGGTTCTTCAAAGACTGCATCGGTGGCGTGCCCATCAGTCTCGCGGTGTAGGTGTGCGCAGTGTCAAAGTATCCTACGTCGAAAGTCTGATCCAGCCCAACTACAATAAACGGATCCTCGTCTTCAGTGTCGGTGACAACGGATTGACCCAGCTGTGGTCAGTCGATGGCCAATTGCTTGGGTGCCTGTCGAACGAGGCAGATCCAAGGCCCGCGCTTCTAAGCCCGTGGAAACTGCGTCTCGATGTTGAAGAGCTTACTCAAAGGTCCCAGGAGAGTGCCTCGAGTATGCTTCGCCAGGTAGATCAACGCCTCAGTGTGTCGCTAAACCATGAGAGCCAAATCGCTGGAGGCTCGGGCGCAGTCGTACTCCATAGTAAAGTGAGTCAAGGGCTCTTCCAGCGACCAATGGAAACTACAACCGCTCGCCCCAGTCCTCGCACGGCGCTTATACGTTCGGCCGTCAATACTAGCACTCAAGGATCAGCAGAGTGTGCTTTGGTACGATCTCGACTAGCCGCTCGCCACAAAAGCAACGTGAATCCAGGAAATTAGGCAAAACTATAACTGCTTCCAAGAAAATTGAATCCTCTCTGTTAGAATCAATACCATGGACGCTGATGACTATTGCGTGGAGTGACCTAGAGTGCGAGGCACTCGAACCACTTGACGGGCTTCTGGCGGTTGTCGAACCACCCGTCGCCGTTCTTGAAAGTCGTGTCCGCGTGGTTGAGCTTGGCGCGGTAGAACGTGCTCGACCAGTCCTCGTTGAAATTGGAGGCAGGCAGGTTGGTGATGCAGCTCTGGAACTCGACCTACATGCACACAACAACAGCACAGCCACGGCGTCAGATCAATACACATACAACGTATAAAAGAGAGAAACAGAAAGAAAGAGAGAGTCGCAG
>KE464167.1:12000-34990 GCA_000387445.2 Pythium aphanidermatum DAOM BR444 | reverse complement strand
TACTGCTAACAACATCAATGTGCGCGCGAACAAAAAAAGCATCCTCATGGGATCACCGGGCATCGGCAAGTCGACGCTGTTGTGCGTGATGGCCTTTTATCTCGTGTTCAAGCACAAGAAGAATGTGCTGGTGTATCGACGATTGGCCAAGCTGAAGCAGCGCAATTGTCTCCTATATCTGGGACACCAGGGAAATCAAGTTGTACATTTTGCGATTCTAGCATGCAAGAAACTCGAAGCTGGTCGCGTGTATGACGAGCTGTGTCGGCAGCAGGGCATTGAGAATGTCTGGATGCTGTTGGATGGTTTTACATACGACGATATTCCGGAAGAGCTAGAGACGTTCGACCTGTTGGCGACATCGCAGCAAGTGGATCTGAAGTCTCAAGAACTTGATGATGCCTACTGTTGCCTGCTTTCGTGTTGGAGAAAGCAGGATCTCTCCAACCTGGGTAAAACCATCTACCACTTTGAAGACGAAGACATGGAGGATCGGTTCTATTATTCTGGTGGAAGCGTTCGAGAATTTGCACGAGCAACAGCTGAGGACATACGCATCGCGATACTCAATACTGTCAGGAAAATCAATGACGCTGCGGTAAATTTATCAAGCAAGTCGAATGTTCAGTCGGGACCAGATCATCTCGACCGCTTACGTCGCACCTTGTGAAGGATGTTGAAGCCGCCAATGCACTTGTTTCATGTGAGCACTGGGAGCAAGTCGTCGATTCAGAGTACGCCGTTCTTGCGCTACATACGAGGCTTTAATCAGATATGCTGTTTCGTATCTATCACTGGGCACGAGGCGCTGGACATGGATCACTTGCTGGAAGCGTTTTCGAGATCTATCTTCACCACCTCGCTGCTGACAACATGTTGAAGCTCTACATCTCTGAATACGATCCGCCAGAAGAAGAAAACCAAACGAACCACGACATCTCGAAGTGAAGCAGGTTAACTTAAAAACTGGCGGTGCAATTTGTTGCGGAACATCAAGCGATCATGAGCGCCATTTGAAGCAATGGAGAGACGATGAGAAGCTCACCTACTGGCTTCCTGCGTGTCATGATTTTCCGAATATTGACAGCATTGTGAAGCTCGAGTCTACATCAGACACGACGAGCAACGTCGCGTATCTTCAAATTACTATCGCTGCAGAACATGAAATCGACGGCAAAGAGCTGGAGAGAATGAACGCAACTTTTTTTCCAGATGATGTCAAGGGTACTGGAAATACTGAGCCACCAATTTATATTGCTGTTTGTCCAGATCTCAAATCCTGCGAATCATTAATCTTGAAACCAGGACCTGAAGTTTCAGTGGCGAGAAAGGCATGTCGAGTGTTTGTGGGCTACTACGACGAGGCTCCCTTTGCGACTGGCGCTGAGGGCCCAACGAACAACATACCAGTCAAAACAGTGCCACCGCCTCCACCATACAACCTCCGAAAGCGATTGCGTACTGAATAGGACCTCGGTGTTAATGTGAAGCTTTCACTCAAGCAACATTACGACGACTCGTGAATTCCAAGCCGCGACCTTCCCCATTTTACTCCAACTCTAGAAGAGCTTTTCTCAGCGTAGGACAGTTTTCTTCCACATACTTCTTCTTCAGTAGCCAATCAAAGTATCCCTTATCGCAATCGCGAATCCTTTTAATCGACTTGCCCTTGTATTTCCCCCAGTTCATTGGACTGTTTCCCGCAGCCCATGTAGAAGCTCTAAACTCTAAGGGTCGGCCCTCAATTCTCAAATCACAGGCACGAATTCACAAATGTACACTTTCATGTTCACATTGGAACGATGATTTGGAGAATTCACAATTAGACTATCACTTTTACATTGTAGATTTGATTTGGAAAATAATTATTACACCGTTTATATTCATATTTTGACCTGACAATCACCGTCGGAGGCTCCGGTGGCATACACGGTCAATGAGGCTATCGGCCGCCTCGTGCACACTCTGAAACACCTCCACGTCAAACCGCTTCGCCAGCTCGCGAAGATACACACGCGCACGAGAGAGGTCTTTGAAGTCACGACCAACGAGTTTCTCCCTGTCATCCAGTGTCGATCCCTCGGCGAGCGGTTCAATGACGAGCAGCAGCGCGTGGTGACGACTGCAAATGAGTGCGACAGCCTCAGCCATGGTGGCGATGGAGCGTGTGCGAGTCGGAACGACGAATAGAACCAGCTACAGAATAGATACACAACACAGTCAGTCTTCACTTAAGGATTTGTACATCCAAACAGAAACACGCACCGATGCCTCGGCACGCTCCGCCTCTGCCACGGTCCACCGCTTGTCGTCGAATGTGGTCTCGCGGTATGCGAGCCGTGGGTGATCGAAGGAGACGTAGTCGTCGTGAGAGATGGAGAAGGGGATCCCGGCGCGTTGGAGGCGAGGCAGTACGCCGCTTCGTTGCCAAGCCGTGGACTGGAGGTTGCCTTCGACGTGCAGGTACTTGCCTCTCTTTCTTGGAGCGAGGTATCCGGCGTGTCGTACGAGTGTGTCGCAGGTTTCCCAGTCGTTGGCATCACCAGAGTGTCCGAGTGTAGCGAGTAGAGAAGTCGACGTCCAAGAACGATGTCTGGACTGGGGTGGGCGGTAGCTTCTGGCAATGTCATCGAGCACAATGGACGTTCGTCTGCGAAGTCGAGAGATTTGAGGTGATTGACGCCGCGGATTCTCACGTTCCACGCTTCGAATTGTAGCTTGAACAGCTGCGTGGACATCCTCACAGAGCGGAACGCCACGATCGCGTGCTAGACGGCGGAGATATGCTCGTGCTGCATTGAGTTCTGTGACTTCGGCAGGTGAGATCACTTGTCCTTCAATTGTCGTGCCTGGTTTGACGTCTTGAACCACCAGAATGACGCGACGGTTGCGGCAGATGTATTCAACGGTCTCATTGATACACACGATAGCTCGTGTGACCGAGTCAATGACCATGAGTAAGATCTTGGCGCCAGCCTGTGCCTTGGCTTCCTCTTGGACAAGGGCTTCATACCACTCATCGCGCTGTGGATTATAATACTTCACACCAGCGACTTCCAGCATCGGCACAGCAACGTCACGCCGCCATGTCGTTGGATTGCAGGAGCCTGCGAGGAACACATCAACTGGAGTGACAGGCACCGGGTCGAGCTTCACACTTGTTTTGAAACTGGTGTGTTCGAGTGTCGGTAGCGGAGGTGATGAATACGCGCGGGGCTTCATTGGGGAGAGCGGCTGTATGTTGGCAGGCGGGCGCAAAAGTGCATATGCAGCAGGTGATGCGCGAGGCTGATGGACACTTCGCATGTCGCGGGAGGAGCAGAGACAAAGCACAGTCACACAGTCGCAGGCCCATCCATCCTGTAGCCATCGACGATGGCTGTGTGCTGGGTTCATGCGGTCTGATCGTGAGAGATAAGAACTTGGTGACCAGGAGACCAGCTGGTACCAGATGCAGAGTAACAGGAATTCTTTATTCACCACTGTATCTCAGTGAGGATGGGAGTGACCTGACGCTACACCTGTCAAGGCACTCGTCTCACCGACACTATCAACGTCGTCGGCGTGGAGGTCTGGGCGCACATGGAATTTTCGGAGCTTGTGGAAGCGAAGGGCAAAGAGCCCAGCAGCACCACCGACGCTCGCGAGACAAAAGCCTAGGAAAACCCACACGGCCACAGTCGCGCCGATGCTATGAGGGTACTGCTGTATGGAGCCCATGAACTCGGCATAAATGGGCTGTGTCTGCAGGGACCCACTCTCGAGGTAGCCCTCCAGCTTGTCGATGATGGGGTTCACACTAGTACCCGTCTGTTTGAGGAAGTCCATGACAACGCTCACGCATGTGGTTGTCCCTGCTTCCACGCACGGAGCTTCTGTGGCGTTGACAATGTACATCACATCTGCAAGCGGCTGCAGCGTCAGCTTGTTGTACGTGGTCCCACTCGAGGAAGTGAAGGTCTGGGTCGTGAGCATTCGATAGAGAGTCGATACGAGCCGGGATGGATGAAATTTGTCACCACAGATCGCAGCTGAGTCGCCAGTGCGGCACTTCAGACGCATCTCCACTCGGCTGAACGCGCAGTCGCGAGCGTTCGCACATTGAGCCACGCACGATCGCATGCCGAACGTTGCGGGACAATGGCAGACGCTGGCTCCATTTACTGCGAGGCGTCCACCGTAGGTGACGTTGACACAAACGCCACCGTTAAGGCATATGAACTCGAGGGGGCAGCCCGTGTCGTCGTCCTGCACCACCGCCACAACGCCCTGCTGCACCACGTAGGACATCTTGCCGTCAGCTTCGTTAGTACCCACTGGAATCCCATTGTAGACCAAATCGCCCTGGCTCGTGACTGTATGTTTGAGGAGCGGTTGCGTGCTCTTGGCGACGAGACGATCGTAGTCGATCGTGAGTGGTGCACCAGCGTCGTAGATCGAGTTTGGTACAGGCTGAATGAACACGAACTGAGGCGTCTTCCAGTTAGTCGGTGTGAACGTGAGTTGCAGAGGTGACACTACAAGTAGTGATGCATTCGCTGTGTACGTGATGCTGACGACGACGTTGTCCTTTGGTGCGGAATCGAGAGCGACGGAGTAGTTCCCAGGTGTTGATGCACTTTCAGAGATCATGACTGTGCTCTGGGAGATAGTCACGCCTGGCAGGTCTTCATCGATCACCGTAACTTGAACGCTGCCCGTGGGTGAGCTCCACTGCGGAGTCCAACGGGCAGGCCAGGAGCTACCTCTCCCTTGGCTTACAACGAACACCGCCTTTCCATAGGTCAAAGATGACCCTACAGCTGAGAAGCTGCGGGTGATCAGCCCACCAGTAAGTGTTTGCACTGGGATCACATTGACAGATGAGTCTTCCGAAACGGCCTGATGGCGGATGGTAAAGCTGCGGTTCCCGTTGAAAGTGTTGTCATCTACTGCGAGAAACGTCAGCGACTGCGGGGTGTTCCAGTTCCTAAGATACAGAGAGAGTATGATAATTGAACAAGACGTGTACACACTCGAGCACTTACTGCGCAGTGAATCGCAAGGTCGTCACAGATCTGAACGTCACTCTGTTGTTGGATTCGTAGGCGCCGCCGAGAAGATCGACCATATTCGCTGATGTGGCCTGGTTCTTCGCATCATACACACTCAAGGCATCATTCTTGGCCTCAACAACAGCAGAGACGAGCACATCCTTGAGCGGCTCGCTTGCTAGGCGCACCGAGAGCTCTGCGACTCGGCCAAACTGATGCATGCGGCTTCGGCCACTCTCCGCTGGCGAGACAGAATCTTCCGCTGTCAAGTCACCACGCACAGAAAGTGGGAACGGCATTGACACTTGCGCAAAGACCGACACGGACGGTGCGAGGAGACAGTTTGTCTTGTCATCGTACGTTTTGTCAAACGATACAAGAATGACTCGGGGGGAGTTGAGAGCTAACAAGTCGACATCGATCGTCTGGCTTCCGCTGGATGTCATTTTGAGTTCGAACGCATCGATACGCGACCACGAGCTTGAGGCATCAAGGAGGGTCTGGACATCGCTGACGTTCACATCCACGGAGTTACTCCAATACAAACTCAATCCCCGCACATAGTTGATACTCCGCAGGGGAGGAATCGTCAAGACGAGACGGGTGATCGTCATGTCATTCGCTGGAAACCCTGCCATGAACCATGCGGAACCCTTTGCCATGGACTTTGCGCTGGGATCTGAAATGCAAACTTCCCACCCGTCTGCTGATCTGCTCTTTGAAAACATACCCGCACATGATGCTGATCGTGAGCCGCTCACACTGAGTACCTTTGTCGGCTCATCACTGCACCTAACTGAAGATGGAAACACTCGTCGCTGGCGCCGTACAACGGGGGCGTTTGGGTATACACCACTACCCTCTTCAACTTCGAGTTGGGAAGCTGAGAAGAGGACGGTGTTCTCATCATCATCTAATACTCGAAGTGTTTTCACGCCTGAAGTACAAAATAACGAGGGGCGGCACTGGTCGGGAGTGGAGAGATCGCAGACGGATCCACCGACAAAGCTAGGATCAGAGCTCTGCAGTGTGTGCGTGAGTAGGATATCACGACTTCCAGAAGCAACAGCGTCATCAATAACGCGAGCAGTGATTGACTGAGCCCTCCACCAGTCACCCGACGTAAACAGTAACTCGCGACGGCACACTGCAGTCTTGCTGTCGCACTGAGTGTCGTCGTCTTGTTCGCCAGGTTGGTTAAGGCTCCATGTGAACTGGTTCTTGCCCTTTCGAACAATCGAAGGCGAAGGCATAAATCCGCCAAGCTGGACACGTGCGCTTGCTAAAGCCGGCTGATAAATCTCGACTTCATTGAGTGCAATGCTATTCTCACCATCGACTTGCAACAGCAGATACCGCGCCTCGACAGTTGCCGAGTAATTTGATTGATAATGGTCCTCGGAAAAGGCTCCGCCGCCTTGCTCACCAAACACACGCCATCGCAGCACTATGACATCATTCTCGGATGCATCAAATGAACGAGTGCTGATCTCAAATCGCTTGCTGTACAATGCACTTGAGCGTGCCGCGGTGAGACCATTGAGCCCGTTATTGTTGAAAGCGAGCGATGAATCGGAAAGCATGAGCCAGAACGAGACAGGTAACTGGCCATCACTTGTTGTAGCCGGCGATGCTTTTCGTTGGACCGTGACAATAACGTCATCGATAAGCCGTGTCACCCCCAGATCTGCCTCCCACCATGGATACTTGTACACTGTTGAAGACATGGCAAACGAAGATGAAATGCCCAATTTCGAAGTTGTCTTTCCGTCCACGGCTGCTCGTGGTGTTCCAGAATGACTCTGTGAGACTCTGGTTGAGCTAGCGGTGGCCAGATTCACGCGACCTGATGCTAACACTCGTAGCTGAGGCCGAAGCGACGAGTCTTTGTGCTCTTTGGATGCAAAAGCCACTTCACTCTCACCGTCGTACACAAATGTAGACGGGGCCAATGTGTAGACAAGAAAGGTGATGTCATTATCAACGGCCTGACTTGCGAGCTCCTGCCGATTCTGCTTCGCGAGGAACGTGTTCAGTGCAGCAGTGACGTCAATTTCAATCCAACCGGGGGCAGGAATGAAAGCATTGATGGTAGAATCGAAAGTTCCAGATATGCCAACCGAGGTTTCTCCAACTGAGGCGGACTGTATCGAAAGGGATGTCGCTGGCGAAGGAAAGAGGGATGCAAGGGGTAATGCACTGGAGGACGAGCCTTGACGGAGCCCGCACTCAATGGTAGAACCAGAACTCGTTGCACACACAGCTCTCAATGTTCCTTCGTCCCATGTGCTGGCGATAGAACCTTCTGCGACAGCAACACCAACCTGAATACCACCGAGACCCCCATTCTCACCCCCACTGGTCCGATATAGGCGAAGTCTCGCAGCTCCGACCTGATGACTTCCGCAAGCCGAAGAGATGGAGGGTCTCACAGTGAAACGTACGGCTCCAATCCGTGTCAAACGGCTCACTGTGAAGCTGGCTGATGAATTTGACGCTGCTGAAAACGTTAAGACGGCACCAGCTGCAGCGACTGCTACCTCCGTGTCATCTGAGAAGGTTAGAGTAGTATCTGCTACAGGAAGTAGCGTAGTCGAGAAGGGGATGTACTTCTGTGATCCATCGACTTCCCAATGCATGGGCTCGCTTCCCAGTGCGATGTCATACGACACAGATGCGTCTCTGTCGTTCTCACGAGCCGTTGTCAGGGAAGAATCGAGTTGGACCAACGCAGCCGGATATCTCTGAACGTTTATCATCGTTTGCAGTGAGTTGTAGAATGAGTCCGCAGAACTTGTAACGACAAGTTGAATACTCGAGAACGTGACTCGGTCTTCGACAGTCGAGTCCGATGACTGCGATGCCGAAATCTTGACCTCTTGCTCTGAGTTCCAGTTAGCTGGTGTGAACTGAAGCGATGAAGGGGACGCACTAATTCCACTGTTGGCAGCAGGACTGACCGCAACATCCACTGGTCCTGCTGGCTCAGAAGACAAAGCAATTTGGACAGTCGAGATATGACCGTCTCGACGTATCGCTACGTGATTTGCAGGCTTCCATGACGAGTCACCTGAGCGATGTCGAAGCGACTCAGGAGAAAGCAGAACACCCACAGGGTCGTCATCCAGGATGAAAGCGGCGACTGAGGCAGAAGAACGAGGGCTTGTCATCACACCTGAGTTTTCTTTCCAAGGGAACTCGTGCAGAGCATTCCCTGTATCGTAAACGCCTGGTTTCTGGGTATAAATCTTCGCTGCAACCACAAACCCTGTTGGCGCGGCGATCGTCGTACGCTGTGGTGTGTTGTAAGTAAGATCAGTGCTCGTCACTGATACCTGGATATCAGTTTGTGGAAGGCCTTGAGTGCGCTTGTTATTGACAGCCTTGGCACGTACCGTTTGTCGCGTACCAGCGTTCGATGGTGTGAACATCAGAGTTGAAGGTGTAAGCGTTAGAGCATTTGCATCAAACGCCAGTGTGACAGTCACGTCAGCCGCTGGAACCGAGTTGAGCCAAACGTCAAATGCGTCGGTTTGACCAATTTCTGACAGCGATAAACTCGCTTTAGATAGAAGCACCGCTGGGTCGCCGTCATCTTCAATGGTTACGATGGTTCCCACATTATCCAATAACTCGTTCTTCCTCTTGTCTAATGCCAAGAGCTCGCTTCGATAGCCGAACCACTCGTCTGGGTGCTCGTAGTCGATGCCAATGTGTGCACCACCTACGGCATTCTTGAGAACTACCTTGAATACCTGATCAGGAGCCTCGTACAACGTGTCATCCAGTATAGGAATGGTCACGCTCTTGGTCGTTTCTCCGTCGGCAAATGTAAGCGTTGTGGATGCTAGAGCAGTGTAACCGACATTCTCTGTAGCGGTACACGGGCTCATATGCGTACATCTGCGTGCCTTCACGACTCCATTATCGTACTGGATATGATACTTATCCAGCCCTGGAAGGATCGTACCAGCGTAGGTTGCAACATCCACAGTGACTGTTCCACTTGAGTACGTATTAACTCCACTTGAGTCCGCAAGTCCTCCACGAACTACTTCGATCAATATGCTTCCCGCGTTTTCTTTAACCTCGTAGCTCGCCTGCTTAAACGAAAGCGTGCCAGCGTCACGATCGTCAACGATATAAACCCAAATTTCGGACTGTGGGCCGATGGTCGCACCGCCCTCAACTGCAGTCATTCGGATTTTGAAGGCGCGCGTCAGCGGCTCATACTTCTTGTTGTTGAATATCTTCACCGAGAACGTTTTCCGAGTTTCACCATTTGCCCATGTCAACTTGTTCGACGTCGCTACGTAGTCAAACGCCATGCTTCCGCCTTCCGTCGCGTTGCTGCCACCACTTAATCCGACTGTCGTCAACGATAGCGTAACGGGAGTGTATGAGCCGATCGAGCCAAGCGACCGGACAATAGACACGACAGCACTCCCATTGTCCTCTCGACAAAAGATAGACGGAGCTGCAAAGTCAAACTGACCAGCATCTCCGTCGTCTGCAATGAAAATGGCAGCTGTTCGAGTTGCCCCGTATTTGGCGATGCTTGTACTGGAATCACTAGCTTTCATGGGCCAAAGTGCGGACAATTCGAAGTAGAAGAACTCCTTTGGCTCGTACACAGCATCGTTGATGATCTTGAAGGGAATGAACGCCTCTCTTTGGTTCTCGGCAAACGTGAGTTGATAAATAGAGTCTGTCAACAAGAAGCTCTTCGTATTGACCGCTGTTGACTGTGCAGGGCTGGCCAGTCGGTATGTGACTTTGACTGTCCCACTTGCACCACCCGTGCGTACAACCTTGACTTGAACGGCTCCTGCATTCTCTGGAAATGTGTATGCCGCTGCACTAAAGGCGAACATGCCAGCTGTAGGATTTGTTAGTGAAGAAACTTGAGACGCATCACACTAAGCCACCTTACCATCACCACCATCCTTGATCTTAATGTACGCGGTCTGCGCAGAAGGATTCAATGTAACACCTGCACTCGGAGACTCGATGACCGCTTGAAAATACTCGTCTTCTTCATATATACCATCTGATATTACAGTGACAGTGGCAGTCTTCGACGCCTCCGATGGTGCGAACACAACGGCAACTTGATTGAGTGGCATGTAGTCATCACCAGCCGAGGCAGCGAGCAGCGACGCATCACTAGGCGGCCCTGTGGAGACGTAGACTGTATCTGTGGCGCTGAGTCCACTACTCCGGACGAGTTTGAGCTGAAATGTCACGGAGCCCGGAGATGTGCAGCTGGCGTCGCACTCAGTCACGCTGAAGGGAGCTGATGCGCTAGTGAACGCGCTGTTGAAGCCTATGACGGAGGCCGCGCATGGGCTCAGCAGCGCCAGCACCGATGCCGCGAGTCGCTGCCATGAGCCGCGCATGGTGATGGAGGCCAGTGCGGGGACATGGAGAAAAGGAGCCAAAAACGGAGACGAAACCGGCCGAGACCAACACTCTGGCGAACTTCAACATAGGAACGAAAGCAAAATAACTTGAATAGTCTACTTTTGTATATAGATGTATATATTGCGAATTTATCTGCATTTATAGATGGTTATGGTGCTAAATCGGAGAATATTGGAGTTGCTTCTGACCATCATTCCTCCGTTTCTGATGACGGATCGCAATGAGCATTGCATCCTCGGACAGGCGGCGGCTTGGCAAGGGGGCGGGTGACGCATACCAGGGGAATATGGAGACCACCGCCGCAACGAGGCAGAGTCAAGAGGCGATCTTGCAGCATCTACATGATGCGGGGTCGGCGCGTGCCAACCGAAGCGATTTCACTGAGTAACTGGCGTCGCAGTGGAGCTGCTGTGGACTCGTGAATCACATTCGCACTTTCTCACTGAACTCGTCATTGCGCTTCAAAGCGGCGCCTCCGCCTGTCGTGGGGGGGCCACTTTCCTTTCAGAAGAGCTCGAGACACAACAGAACGAGAGTGCAGCACGGAGCCTGGCCCTCACCCAGCACCCCCAGTCAGCTCGACCGATGTTCGCCAACTCCTCGTCAGATGTCCATGGGACGCGCTTTGTCATGCCGATGAGCGCTGTGATGCCCCCATTGAGTGCGGCACTCCCTCGAGACCGTTTTTTCGGTGAGCCATATCATGCAGGTGAAGAAAGGACATCAGACGCTTCGACGGAGGAACACTACCCTTACGCAATTGCAACTACGACCAACATGTGAGTACTCTACATACAGGATGGCAGGTATCTAAAGGAGTGTTTTTTGCGTGAAGGCTGAGCGACTGCGATTGGGAAGAGATTTTCCGTACAGCCGGACCTTTGGAGGATTATATCAGTCCAGACATCAACGAGTGCTTCGCCCCACCGCTACTTGGCAGCCAAGACCTGGAGCTTAGTGGTCGGGAGTTTGTCACGAGCCCTCCCATCCCTATTGTTGGGAAAGTCCCCACGTTTGGTGATCTTCTACAAGCTGCCCAACCCGCTCCTATGGTGCCAGGTACTTAGCTCTCGAGCCCCCACGTTGAATCAAGTCATGTCTGCTTATCCGATGTCGCATTACATAGCAACAAGACAACTTCGTTACGGGCTACGAGAACGCCCATCCGGAAAGCAGACACTGCCATCTATTCAAGAGCTTACCAATCTTCGTCACCAGAGCGGGACGGCAAGAACACAGTTCGAACGCAAAAGAAGATCAGTCCGTACCCGTTTGTTTGCTAGCCCAGATTCTTCTGATGACAAGGAGAACAAGCCTCCGGTCAAGCAAGGGAGGAGGAATGATATGAGAGTGAATGGCGCTTCCTTAACTACAACCAAACCTGTCTCGAAGACGAGGCTGCGATCATCGCGTGCAGCAGGTCTTGCGTCCACTCGGCGGTCACTCGACAGTGCAATGTCCCCAGGTTATGTTCCAGTGGATGAAGGACGTCCGCGGACTGCACGCAAGTCAAAAGATTGCTCTGTCGCTGGTTGTACGAAAGGTGCCCGGTCGAAAGGCTTGTGCAAGCGCCATGGAGGCGGCAAGAGGTGCACGAGGCCAGGTTGCTCGCGCAGTGACCAGGGCGGTGGCTACTGCATCGCTCATGGCGGAGGAAAGCGTTGCGGAATCGATGGATGCAAGAATTCAGCGCAATCACGTGGTCTTTGCAAGACGCACGGAGGTAAAGTGGAAGCTATTGCGCAAAGCGTAGTACGGATAGAGGATACTCACACTTCTCGTAGGAGGCAAGCGCTGTGCGTACGATGGCTGCGAGAAGAGCAGCCAAGAAGGCGGTTTTTGCCGTGCACACAGCGGTTCCAGACTCTGCAAGGCGCCCGTGTGCTTTAACTACCGCCACCGGGGCAGTCTCTGTCTCGACCATGCCACCATGTAGCACCTTTGGTCCATTGCATTACATTCAATAGAACATCTCCATTATATTTGACAGACAGAAGCCGTCCTTCGTCTTCGTGGTACAGTGTACCAGTCTGATTCGCGCGCCAACACGGATCCCCCCTCGCGCGCCAACTCGACGGCAACTCGGAGACGCGAACATGAGCGGCGTGGTGCAGGCGCAGGTGCGTGGATGGGCGGCAGCGGAGCGGAGCTGCATCCAACTGACGAGGTGTGGGGCTGTGTGACAGTGCGCCAAGAAGGTGGTCGTGGAGGAGCACAAGTCTGACGGCTCGGTCGAGCGCTCAGAGCTCTCAACAGCCCTCGAGTTGAAGAAGGAGGTCGGTAATGCGCGACTTGTAAGTGACGACGCCATGCTCTGGGTGGCGCATGCGAAGCTGCAGCAAAAGCCAGACGACGGCGGTCAGCACGTGACGGTAAGCAATGGCAAGCGCAGCTTCTCGTTCTTCCTCGAGTCGAATGCCGAGAGCGAGTCGTTCCTCAACGAGCTACGCGCCCAAGTGGACGGCAAAATGGGACACGAGGCCAAGCGCAAGAAGCGGAAGATCCGCCGACAGCTGGAGGAGAGTCAAAGTGCTGGCTTCGTGCCCACGGTCAACTCGCTTCGGAGCCCCATCAAGCAGCCGCCGACTACACCCATCAAGCGCCGCCTAAGCGACTCGACCAACTCCCCAAGACTCGCACCGCCGCTGCCACTGTCTGTCTCGACAGTGTCGGAAGCGCGAGGCGTCCCTCCGTCCCCAGCGAAGTCCCCGTTTCAGTCTCCCTTCCGGTCTCCGTTCCGCAAGACGCCGACGCAGGCGCCACGCACAGCGACGCCAATCTCTCTTTTGTTGCCACCCCGAAGCCCAGCCGTGCTGTCCACTTCCACGCCTTCAGCCCAGTCGTCTACCTCTACTGCGGGAACGTCGACCCCCCTTTCGTTGTCACTGACCTCTCCGCGCCCACGGGAGTGGCTCAGCCCATCGAGAGGAGGACCCGTCCGAGTGCAACTGACACCTCCTTCAATCCGACGAACACCCGGATCAGCCAGTAGCGCGCGTAACGGCAGTGAGAAGGAGAACACACCAGTTCGTGGTGGAATAGTCAACAAGCGTGTCCGATCGCTTCAGCACATGCTGGATGAAGTGCCTCGAGAAGAACCGGAGAACTCAGCAGGGGCACGACCTGCTCCAATTCGATCGCCGTATTTCCTCTCACCACCTAACGCGCGAGAGGTGAGCCCCATGCGTCGTCCTCCACCTGCCAAGCGTTTGCGGTCTCCAATGCAGCCTCTAAGTGAAGTTCAACTCAACACCACGCCCCCTCATCGACAGCCCGTGAACGAAAACACACCACCAAGTGGAGTACTAACTGGTTCAGCTGTTGCTGTTGCTGCCACTATCGCGGCGCCACGCAAAGTTACACACGGGTTGCTCAACTTGGGTAACTACTGTTATATGAACGCAATCGTGCAGTCGCTAGCTGCACTTCCAGGGTTTGCGGACCACCTTCAGACGGATGATTGGTTACTAGAGATAATCAAGAAACACCTCGGGACCAAGGAGAGACCTCTACCAGAGCTCGCGCACCTGCTAAGTCAATGGAAGGCGGCCGATGAATCAAATCGACTGGTTGTTCAAGACAAACTCTCTCAGCTGCTTCAACAAGTCATCAAGGGTAGCGAAAATTCGATCAACCCTGAGCCCCTCAAGTCTGTGATGGGTCGCAAGAACTCTCGTTTTGCCTCGTAAGCTTGCTAACCTACGGTGAGATGGCAAATGGATGCTAACGACTTTGTTGTTTTCTAGACTTTCGCAACAAGATGCCCATGAGTTCTTGCTCAATCTGGTGACAGAGTACGAGAAGGAGCTTGTTGCGGCTGTTGAAGGAGTGCTCCAAATAGTTAATGCCAACGGGGATGTCCAAGAGGGCGCTGAGCCATCATCTGAGCCTGCTGTTGCTCCACCTCTGCCCTCCGAACCAAAGCGTAGCGGACTGTTAAACTTTTTCCGCCGTGAGAAGAAATCAAGCGACAGCTTACCAGATACCAACGGACCGACGCTATCTACCTCAAAATCTGAGGCAAAGCGGAAGGAACAGGAAGAGTTGGTTGGGCAGTTGTTCCCGGCTGAGTCCTTCCGAGCGGAGCTGTACCGGACTTTGACATGCCGCAGCTGCGAGTACAGTCGCCGACAAGTTGAACAGTTCTATGATTTCTCACTCGATCTACCGTACGTTGCACAACCGAGCTCCCCTGCTATCTCTCAGCCACAGGGTGAACCGCAACCGGTGAAGGCGGAGGTGACGCAATGCCACTGTAGTGCCGATGCAGTCATTATTGAGTCGGGTGGAGGACGTTTTTTCTCCTGTGCCAAATCGACATGCAGCCTACGAGAGAAGTTGGAAGACGAACCCGGTTCAGAGCCATCACCACATCCACAAGACACAGTCTCAGGCACTTCAGCTGGAGAAACAGATCAAGGGTGCATCCAACGGTCAATTCAACTCGGCGATTTATTGAAGGACCAATTCAAATCGGAAGTTCTGGAGCTGACTTGCGAGAAGTGCAAAGATGGAAAGGAAGCGATTGCTGGCTACGAGGTGAAGTCGCTGCCACGTGTTCTGGTGCTTCATTTGAAGCGATTTGAGGTGAACCCTCAAACGGGCTCGTTATACAAGCGCTGTGATCTCGTCGAGGCACCTGCCGAACTCTTTCCCGGGCGATATATTCAAGGTGTGGAAGTCAACTCCGACGAGCTAGTGAAAGAAGTTGAGAAGCGATACAGCATCCGTAGTGTTGTCCATCACTTGGGAAAAACGGTGGATGAAGGCCACTATGTTGCGGATGTCTGTGGTGCCCGTGGTGACTGGCGTCGTCGTAATGACACACACGAGACCATGGTATGTAACTCTCCGTGTCATCTATGCAATCGCATGCTCACTAACAGGAACAACTCTTTTAGATCGGAGAGGACTTCGCGTTGCGCGCAAGTCGAAGCCAAGAGTCGTGCTATATGATGTTCTACGTCCTCTCCAACTCGCCTGACTCTGCACGTGACAAAGAGAATGCTTCAAACACATCGTCCCCAGTTCGCGTATCACGATCCACAACTCCTGTGACGGTGGAGTCTCCAGCTTCACTCGTGGGTCGCCGACGTGAGAACACACCACCACGTCGAGACGCATCAACGGTGTCCAAGAGCCTTCACAACTTGCTGTAATGTGCCTTCTCCTACCTGTTGTACCATAGCTCGCTCACATATCCCTTCCACACGTGTCTATTCAGTAATGTATTTCAAAGGTAAAGGATCAACCGTCACGGCAAAAGCGCTTTGCGTACGCTACTCCTTCTGTCTGTACATTGTCTCTTGATCGTATACTGTCACGTCACGCTGCCCCTTGGGGTACCGTAGTCACGAACATCGCTTTTGTCCGAGTTGAGCATGCTTGACCCAAAGAGTTTGACGCTGCAGGACCTCTCGCTTCTCATTGTCGGTAGCGTGAGAGCGTTGTGGCTAAGCCTTGAAATCATAGTTGAGGTGAGTTGCCTGATCTAACCGAGCTCTCATTGAGAAATATGATTAGGGTCTGCAAATGCGTTTGGTGACTCCTCGACAGGGATCAACCGCATCAAGAACCCTGCACAAAGAATGCGCTGTTAGGATAAGTTGAGCGAAATGCGAAAGAGTACGACTTACCAACAGGGATCGACAGAGCTCCGTAACCAAAGCATATCAGCCACTGCTCGAACGTAATGCTGCTTGTCTTCGTAAAGTTTCCGCCGAATTCAGCGAGCAGAACTTGAACAACAATAGTGACCACGATTACAGCCATGAAAAGCGTATTTGTGAAGACCCCGTTGAAGACGTGCCAGTCATTGTTGGTACGACGTGCGTTGAACTCGTTGAAAAGTTGGCTGAACACGAAGGTATTGAAAATCAAGGTATAGTGTCTGTAGTCGTACTCGGCACAATAGCTGTCCAAGCATCCGACTGGATAGTCATGCAGGTCCATCTCCGGTGTGGCGTTGACATAGTCCTCACATACAAGGCTGAAGCACGCATTGCCATTGGCTGTGACACAAGTGTCACTGCTTAGCGTCGGGAAGTCAGATTTGAGCTCATAGTCGTAACGTACGCACTCGTTGCCTTCGTAGAACCCAAATTGCTTATGACCATATCCCAACAAAACGAAGACGAGAATCAACTGGAAGGTTGCCTGAACCATGATGTTCTTGATGATACCACGACCTAACAAGCGTGCCGATTTTTTGAAAGGTCTTCGATCGAGCAACGCATCTGTCGGAGCCTCTGTGCCCAACGCCAGAGCACCCATCGTATCCATAATCAAGTTGATCCAAAGCATCATGACTGAGTTGAGTGGTGGCTCCTTGCCGTTCACAGCACTCACGAACGTCACAACCAATGCGACGATGTTGACAGTGAGCTGAAACTGTAAGAACTTGCGGATGTTATCGTATACACAGCGTCCCCACAAAACAGCTCTACGAATCGATGAAAAACGATCATCCATGATGATGATGTCGGAAGCCTCTTTTGCCAAGTCTGTCCCGGCAATTCCCATCGAGAGACCTACATCTGCTGTTCGAAGGGCAGGGGCGTCGTTGGTGCCATCTCCAGTGACTCCGACGACTTCTTGGTTGTCACGAAGTAGATTCACCAAACGGAATTTGTCGTCCGGAGAAGAGCGAGCAAGAACTTGAAGTCGTGGTAACAATTTTGTCACCTCCTCTGCAGGCATCTTTCGAAACACAGGTCCCTCCAGCGCAAGCCCGTCGGCTGTCATTATACCACATTGTCGAGCGATCGCGGATGCAGTATGGATGTTGTCGCCTGTGACCATGCGCACCATAATTCCAGCACGCTTGCAGTCGCGGATTGCGTCGGTCACGTCTGCTCGAAGTGGGTCTTGAATCCCAAATATTGCATTGATTACTAGCTGCTCTTCAGGGGCATCGCTCATTGCTTCAAGATCATCCGGCAAATCTCCTTTTGCAAAGTCTCGATGTGCCACACAGATTGTACGGAGTGCAGACTCGGCCATTTTCGTGATCACAGCATTGAATTCGCCCCGCTTGACGGCTGTAAGATCACAGACTTGGCCATCGGCGTTGATGTATCGCGTAGCACGTGAAACGATAACCTCGGCAGCTCCTTTTGTGTAAAGACGTGTGGTGCCGTCGCTGCGTTTCACAATTGCACTCATTGTCTTCTTTTCAGATGAGAACGGGAACAGCCGGTCCCCGCGGTTTTCTACGAATCCTTGCTTGCGCAATGCCATGTAGTCGAAGCCCATCTTCATCAACAGAATCAGGATTGCACCTTCGGTTTTGTTTCCTTGGACCTGAGGTTTGCCGTTCGCGTCCTTTAAGAACGCACTGGTGTTGACGGCTACGTTTTCGCATAACTGCCCCAATGCTTTTGCGTCGACTGGCAGTTTAAGGTTGGCCGGAGTCTTCAGCATATCATCTTGGAAGTACTTGCCCAATATCCATCCTTCTACGACCGTCATCTTGTTCTCAGTGAGCGTTCCAGTCTTGTCTGAGCAAATGCTGGTGACATTTCCCATTGTCTCGCATGCGGCTAGCACTCGGATGAGGTTGTTATCTTTGACCATGCGCTTTGTCGAGTATGATAAAGAGATTGTGACTGCAAGTGGCAGTCCTTCCGGAATGGCAACGACGATGATTGTGACTCCGATGAGGAATGTGTGAAGAATGTAGTTGGGCCACGAGTACTCTTTCTTCTTCTCATCCGAGAGAGCGTAGATAATGATCATAGCGATCATGGTTGCAACGGAGAAGAACATGCCCACATACCCGATCTGTTTTGCCATCTCTTCCAGCTTCTCCATCAGCGGTGTTGCCTTGTGCTCGCGTACCAACTTGGATTTGATTTTACCCCATCGCGACTCAGCACCGACGGCGACAACAAGGCACTCTCCGCGACCTGAGGCGACAAGGCAGCTTGAGAGAAGAAAAGGATCTTTACCATGATTCTTAGTGACATCGTCAGGCTCGCCTGTTAGACTCGACTCGTTGCACTTGAGCTCATGTCCACGTATCAAGACACAATCAGCTGGGATTTTATCGCCCGTCTCAAGGATAAGGACATCACCGACTGTGATCTCCGCCACAGACACTTGATCCGGCTTACCAGCACGTATCACCTTGACCTGAACGTCGTCGTTCTTGGCACTGAGCGCGCGGAACTGCTTTTCCTTGGAGTAGTTATTCACCGAAGTCACAATGGCAACGAGAAAGACGCCTGTCAAGATGGCCACTCCCTCACTCCACCCAGTCTCCGGGTGCTCCATATACCCCGTCACTAACGATGCAATAGCGGCACAGATCAGGATAATCAACGTCGTGTCTTGTAAACTTTCAAAGAAGAGACGAAACAAGCTTTTCATCGGGGCATCGGCGAAGTGATTTCGTCCAAACCGGTCCCGACGGAGTGTGAAGCTGGTATCAATTTCGGTCTGCGGCAGTCCGTGCTCCAGATCGACGCAAAGGAGCTGGGCGAGTTTGTTCACGCCACCTATCCGGTTGAGCTCAACCAAGTTGGCCTCTGTCATTTGATCCTGGTTCAAGTGACGGATCTCTTCGATGCTGATGCCGTACGGTGACGTTGGTGCCACTTTACTGGCGCTTGTGGTATTGCTAGACCTTGCCTTTGGACCAGATGGAGATGCCGGCGCGATAGGAGTCAGCTCGCCCATGGTGTTCGATCGATGTGTAAGGTGAAGCGATGTCTACTCGTGCTGCCAGAGTCGATCAGGGTCGTAGCATTTGGAGGTAAGACCAGGTCCCGGAAGCTCGTCGTCGAGCGCTGTGTCTCGATCCCGTCTCGCGTGTCGCTGGCGTCGTACGAGGTGTAGATATCGTGCCGTTCTTCCCGTTTGCTTGCCCGTGAGCTGGGGCTGTGAGACTTCCGTTTCCCTTGCGGCACAGCGCTTATGTCTTCGGTTTCTGACCGCAAGCCCACAGTCAAAGCCGTATAAATAGGCCGAGTCCCAGCTCCTTTGGTAGGTCATGGAGTTATTCCTGTGCCGTCGACGCCGTTGCTGCAGTTGTACGGTGATCTGTGCGGCCAGTGTCAGCCAAAATAACCCTCCGCACTATGTGCACACGTCACAGACGCCAGGTGACACGGCTACAGTCAGCATGCTATTTTCCAACACATTCCAGGACGCAGAACAGACCGATTTCATCTTCATCATCCGTTTTAACACCCAGGTCTACGTACAGCTTCACCATTTTGGAGCTTCGCACGTTGCCTTCTGGTACTCTGCTCTATTGCTTCTCCGACCTGAGATCACCATCGACCCTTGCTATACCTCGTTCACTGATTCTCGAAATTGAGATCACGGGCGATTGAGATAGGAACAGGTTTTGAGCGTTTTAGATTTAGAGATACCACACTTATTGGTCTGCCCCAAACCAGGCCATCACTACTGATATGTACTTCAGTAGTAGATGGCCTTCAATCTGCTGTGATCAGTACTCTCTGTCCAAAAAACCTTCAACTCGCAGGTCTCGTGGACAAAACGTGATTCATTTCAGACAAATTGCTGTCTGAATCTTTCCGTCTGAGATTCATGTTCCATTCTATTTTGCCCAATCAGAATCAGTTCTACTAAATATTTACATTACTGGATGCTTCCTTCACCTAGAATATCGCAAATGGACGTGATTTTCATTCCGGTTCGGAAATTCGCACCAACATCCCGCATCCCATCCCATCAGACCAAGTCTCTTGGGTGCGTTCATGCCGCTGCCTCTCGTGCGTCTCCTCGCTTGTTGCTGATGCGCTAACAAGCACTTTCAGCTCCTCTGTGTCCTTCGCTATGCCGCTGTGTGCCGCATGTCTCGAAACCAAGGGCGTCAACAAGTGCGTCTCGTCCCGCTCCTCGGCGTCTGTGACAGTCGCCTGATGTGATGATGCGCGCAGGTTCCACGGCGAGCAGAAGCGCGTGGCGCGGCCCGTGTGCAAGGAATGTGTGCGTGCTGGCCGTCTGCCCGTGCCTGTGGTAGTAGAGGAGAGGTGTGTGGCGATTTGATGCGGAAGAAGAGTGGGGGTATGACGGCTGTAACAGTCCTGGGAAGGGCGCCAAGCTCGAGGACTTTGAGCTGTTGAGTATGATCGGGCAGGGTGCGTTTGGTAAGGTGCTACTCGTGCGACAAAAGGTCTCGGGTGACGTGTATGCGATGAAGGTGCGGGAGGATCAGTATGGTCGATCAAATGCTGAAGAGCTGAGTGACACTTGGGTGATAACAGATCATCAGCAAGAGGTTCCTCATTGAACGCGACAGCGTACGCCACATGCGCGCCGAGAGAGACATTATGACCAAGGTGTGCTACATACTGACCATAAAGCGCTTGGATAAAGGGCGAGCTGAGATGCTGCGTTGTAGATCGCTCATCCGTTCGTGACCAAGCTCTCGTATGCCTTCCAGAACGACTCGAAGGTGATTGTGGATCTTTTAGACACGCACTGGTTTACAGTTGCTGACTGGGCGGAATACTTGTAGGTGTATTTGGTGATGGACTTCCAGACAGGCGGGGAGCTGTTCTCGTACCTCCGCGATGAAGGCACTTTCAACGAGGCCCGAGTTCTACACTGCCCTAGCTTCTGTTTTTCGCTCTGACTTCGACGTGAACTGTAGGATACAGCGCGGTTCTATCTGGCTGAGATGGTACTCGCACTCGAGCACCTCCATTCCAAGGGCATCATTCATCGGTGAGTGGGGTCTCTAGTGAGTACAAGTTTGAAGCTGACCGATCCATTCCGTAGTGACCTGAAGCCTGAAAATGTCTTAATTTCTGCTGAGGGCCACATCAAAATCACCGATTTTGGTGTCGCTAGACAATTCCAAGAGGTATGCATAGTGAGTGCTTGGTTGCAGGTGAGGTCTGATCTCACGAGCTTATGGTGGCAGGGTGATGAAATGAAGACTGTGTGTGGCACGAAAGAGTACATGGCCCCAGAGATGCTTCTAGGCAAAGGCTATGACTCGGTTAGTTCTGATGAGCTTCACGCAGGACCTCATATTGACATTGTCACTGATTGCGCACAGGCTGTAGACTGGTGGTCGCTTGGAGCGTTGGCGTACGAAATGCTCGTGGGGCAGCCGCCGTTTCACGCGAAGAATAATCGTGACGTACACCAGAAGATCCTCACAGCGAAAATCAACTTACCCAAGTGGCTTTCATCCGAGGCACACTCGCTGCTAAAGTCACTCCTCGAACGCAATGTCAGCAAGCGCTTGGGGAGTGGGAAGTCGTCAATGTTCGTCGTACGCGGTGTCCAGGCGCTCAAGAGTCACGCGTTCTTCAAGGTGAGTTGTCAGCGACACCTAGAGAATCCATTACTGAAGTGTGTGGAATGAATCTAGAAAATCGACTGGAGTGCACTCGAGAGGTGCCAGGTGCCGCCGCCGATGATTCCGCAAGTGGGTCACCCTGCTGATACGCGCAACTTCGACGTGCGCTTCACCAAGATGCCGGCGGCCGACCTTGCCTGCGACGCGGTCTCACGCGAGAGTGACGAGCAGTTCTCGGGCTTCTCATTCTACGGGCTTGAGAGCCTCATCGGTGATTCTATCGCGACGACACTCCAGCGACGCAAGAGCAGCCTAGTGTCAAGTGGCATGGCAGCCATCGTTGAGGCCAATTGACAATTACTGAGACTGACCTCAAGCGAGGAATACAATGCATTTGGAAAGCGCATTCACAAACTTTACATGCTGATTTATTTTCCAGTTGAGGTACTACAGGATCAGAGATAAAAGCAAAAATGTGGAGGCGATCTACAGGTCCTTCTTCTCCTCGAGCTTGACGGCGAGGTTGTCGATGGCACGGAACTGACGCGTCCACAGCGTGTTGTACAGGAATGGGCGCATGTCGAAGCGGTTGTCGTCCGGCGAGTAGTTCTCGGCGTGGTACGACGGCGTGAGCGTCGTCATCTTGTGGCGGTTGACCGAGTAGAAGTAGAAGAAGCGCTTCACCTTGTCCGCCACAACGGTCGGCGTGAGGTGCGTCCAGAGATGCGTGAGCTTGCGGTACATCCAGAATGGACCACATCGCTCGATCTTGCGGAGGCGACCGAACCAGCCGAGCTCCTCGTAGCTCATACCCATGTCTTCTTCATCGAGCTGCGAGTGGTCAGCATCTTCGTCGGCACTCGAGTTGGTTGGGCGGAGTTCAGCAGAGGATGGCGCAACCACGACAGTCTCGAGGGTTGGGTAGCTGTACTTGGAGGCAGCCCAACGCAGGAGCTTCTTGAGGTCGCCCTTCGACATACCACCAATAGGGTTCAGATCGCCACTGCTGCAGTCGTACTTGGTCATGTAGCCACGAAGAGCTTCATCGACGTTCGCCGAACTGAGTACCAAGAGGAAGCCAGTCTTCGAGCGAACCCATGGCAGCAGCTGAGCGAGCAGGTAAGCGAAGACCATGCGAAGACGCGCCTGGATGTTCTGAAGAGCCACATCTTCGGTGATGTTACCACCCTCGGTGAGGAAACGCGGCGTCTTGCCGGTGAGCAGCGAGAAGGTCTTAATGACGGCGTCC
>KE464167.1:0-10667 GCA_000387445.2 Pythium aphanidermatum DAOM BR444 | reverse complement strand
CGAGTAGCCACAGAGCTCAAGCTCAGGGCCGACACGGTACGTCGCGCCACGGGCCTTGGCCTCGCGGATGGACACCATGATGCGCTCCAAGTTGCCGTCAAAGTCGAGCGCCCACTGGTTCAAGTTGCACGTCGCGACGGTCACCAGCGCACTCATAATGGATGTCAAGTCGGGGGTCTGGCGAAGGGGAGGAGGAGGCGGCGGCGTGCGCGGAAGGGAGCAAGACGGTGAATGAGCATGAGGGCCGAGGCGTCCCATGGACCATCGGCCATCGGAGCCCATGAGGCCGACATCCCCACCAGTGGACGGGGGCAAGTTCAAGCGTAGCCAGGCCTGGCTATGTGCACTTCAATTGGACTGGCCGGTGCCGGTCGTAGACGAAAGTCCGGATCTCTTTTGTATTGGTTCTGTATGAATGCGCAATTGTGGACGAATGTACTGAAAGAACAGTTTTTTCTCTCTTTTTCTTCTTGGTGGTTCCCCGAGATTCAAGTTGCGGTCCCCGTGTGAGGTTCAAGCACGACAAGTTCAACGTCCATACATTAAACCAGTAAGAGAGGACGTGAGGGAAGTGTATGCGCCACCTGATGGCCCTCCCTCGAGTCGTCCTCGAAGAGGGAGAGGTGCTATGAGAGAATCCAGCAAGAGGGCGGCTTACTGTATCTGGCGCGCGTGGTTGAGCCGCTGGCTTGTCCATGTCGTAGTCTCGACGATGACGAAGAGTGGGCACTGCCACGGACTGGACGAAGGCATTATCCAGTGGTGGAGGTTGTCTTGGTCGACAGTTCTTCTTCAAGCTGACGCTGAGATTCATCTCAGCCGCGTCTGCGATCGCCCGTCCAGTCGCATCGGCAGTCCCATGCTGCAGTTCGCGATCATCGCGGCGATGAGAAGGCTGCAAATGCAACACACCGAGGTGGCCATGAGGTGGAAGGGGAAGGTGCTCCAGGTGGCTCGCCTCACGACTCGTGTGGGTGAAGAGGGGAAGGAGGTTGCTTGTATCAGTATGTTGGCACCCCTGACTGTCACATGTACGGAGTGTGCTCTGTGCAGCGACTGTCGCATATGTAAAAAGATTTCCAGGTGGTTCGGAATGACCAAATGGGAGTACACTACTAGCCAAACTGGAAGACCAACGCATCATTGACGATCTCTTTGAAAGACGGCGTCGAATGAAGTTCAAGTCATGGTGATGCTGGACAAGTCAGTAAGCAATGGCAGCAGCCACTATTTCAACATACTCCAACGGGCAACTTGTGTTTGTCATCTGCCTCGCTCGGAGACTCTATTAGAGCAGCCTCATTTACTCACATTATGTCAGTTTCCGCTGGTCTGTCTCCGCGTCGCTCGATCCTTATTAATAGTCTACAGCGCATCCTCAGCTCAAATGGCTTCGGTGTCCACGAGGCCAGCGCAATATCTTGGCATTTTCGCACATTTTCTCCTGGACTAGCGCGGCGCTGTGCCCTCACCAAGCCATTGGCGCCAGGCTCGTGCACGTGGCAGGCAGTGGGTGGCACGTGTCTTGATGGCGCTTGTGTGTTTGAGCATTCATCTCACCAATGTCTGGAGCAAAAAAGTCCGGTGTCAGGCTTCCTTTTTAGCCAATCATAACTTGTTGAAGCTCTGTGTCATTGATTCGAGGTCTGGCTGAGTCTGAGTCGGTCTGCTTCAAGACATGACTATGGAGATGCGCTCCTTGAAGATCAGTGGGGGTCACAAGCTTCTAGAGGAAAGGCGATGCCGCCACACGTAATACATGTATCCTGTATGGGATCTCGAGATTCGCAGCTCGTTGTGACATCAACAGGGGTGTATTTACGTGGCACAATGGTCTCATTTATCGGCCGAGTAGATGGCCACGACTGAGTCGGTAGCGCCTGCTGCAAGCAGGAGGCGATGCGGATGGAATGCCAGACACGACACAGGGCCGATACGCTCGCCAAGAAACCCTTCGTGGTACCGGATGAGCGCAAGCTGCTCTCCATCGCTGCGGAACACCTTGATGAACTGGTTGTGAGATCCACTATACACAGAGCCACCGTGTCAGAGTCCTCCTTCTCCTCCGTCAAACACTATTATCCTTACCTGGCCATGATTGGGGCGTAGTCGTGCACCGCCAGTGCCGTCATGGGTGAGCGGTGTGCCTCCAGTGCACGCACCGAGTTCTTGGGGTATCGGATATCCCAGAACTTGAGCTCACCGGTGACTGAGCCTGAGAGCAGTTCGTACTTGCCGGCATACAGGTGCGTCTGGACGACCCACGACAAGTGCTCTTTCATCGTGCTCTTGATTGTGAACTCGGGGCGAGCTGCTCGCACATCGAAAAGACGTAGAGTGCCATCGCCAAAGCCAGCCACGACGAGGTTGCTGCCTGTACTTTCATCACTCGCGAGGGTCGTAATGCACGAGTCGGTGTGCGTTGCAATACTCACACAGCACCGCTCCTGACGAAGGTTCCACCCACGGAGGACGCTCGAGTTGCCGCCTGCGAAGAGCACACCAGCGTGTTGCTGCCAGTTCGTGACGAGCCCTGAGCCACGGGTACCAGGCACAAGATCAGGCACAGCCTTGAACGATGTCGCTAACGTAGGTGGCTGCGCCGTGGACTGCGGCGTGTGAAGGCCATGGTAGACGCGGATGACACCGTCATCTGACCCACAGGTGAGTAGACTCTCTTCCGTCTCGTTGAGCCACGTCAGTGATGTCAGTCGCGACCTAGCATACACGAACATAGCATTAGTTCAAACACGCCCCCTTCCACATAAAGCAGCATCACTGGCACATACCCGGACGGGTTCTTGTTGCCAAATGACATCGCTTTCTTCTCGCTCTTCTCGAAGTTGTAAACTGAGATCTGATCTTTCTCATCTGCTACAATCAGGATCTTCTCATACGGGTGGAACAGTAGCAGCGACGTCATTTCGGCTTCGTTGTTCAGCACTGCACGCTGGCGGATCGTCATGTTGAAGTTCTTGGCATCATACTTGTCACTTGCTCCTACACGAGACGCTCCGAGGCTCTGTGAGTATGCGAACGAGGATGAAGATGACGAAGGCGGCATCATGAGCATGCTGCTGCTGTTCGATGATGATGATAAGGCACCAGGATACAGAGACCCTGAAGTGGAGTTTGAAGTGGAGGAATCTACAGGGAATCCGGGGGCAAACTTGAGAGCTGCCATACGAATGCGCTCATACCGACGGATGCGTTCGAGCTTCTCCCCGCCCTTCTCACTCAGAGGATCATCGTCTTCATTAATGGGCTCGAGAATCGACTCGTTGAATCGGGCCTTCACGCGGTCGTAAAGCGTCGAGACAAGCGCGTCAGGGAAGTCCGCTTGCCTGCCATGAGATGGAAGTGGAGGCGGGGTGTGGATTTGAGCAGCGGGCTGAGGGATACTCGCACTCGCATCCCCAACGTTGCCTGCAGTACCAACACGAGGATCGCCACGAGGATGATGTCGGGCTGGGCCACCCGGGGCGAGTCGACCTGGAGCTTGACCATCTGAGACTTGATGATGTGCACGCAAGTTCCCAAATGACTGTGAGGGCCGCATCATCCCTCCACCAACTGGAGGTGCTACCACTGGACCAGGCCCTGGAGTGGGGTTGATCGGGCCACTAAACCGGCGATCAATCACCCCTTCGTTCGGGTTTCCAGGAGTAGCATGGGCGCTTCGAGGCGCCTGCTGGTGTGGTGTCGGAGCTTGTGGGATATGAGGAGACAACAAAGGCGCAGAGCCCTCACGTTGGACGCCATGAGCCCCCGATCTTGGGGTCGTCGATTGCGTCGACCCGATGCTTCCAGTCAATGAGCCTTCATCCTCGCTGTGTGTAGCTCGTGCCTTGTCAGCCGAGAGAATTGCCGTATTCACTCGTGAAACGATAACTTTGACCGCGTTCACAACTCGTGGGAAAGAGTCGTGCAGTTGCAGCTCTTTGAGGGTGTGCCAGATATGCACGTAGTACTTAGCGTCTTCTCCAATGGCGTCGACCACCTCGCTATCTACCTCCACGCCTACCCCAACAGGGAAACGCTTGTCAGAGCCTTCTTCACGATTCTGTGGTGGGACTCGATCGCCATCGGCAGAGCCGTTTGATCCTGGCGGCTGTGATCGCTGGTTAGCACCTTGTCGATTCTTGTAGTTCCTCGCGACGATCTCGAAGCGCTGCTGGTGATACGTGTGGAGCACGATGTTCGCAAGCGCCAATACACTCTCTCGTCGGACGAACGGAGACGCATCCTGGCAGCCCCACAGCAGCTCTACCGCGATCATGATGTCGTTGTGAGCACGCTGGCGAAGGAACTCGTCTACGTAGGAGCGATCCGTCGTGGGTCCGTACAAACTTCCATCAAATTGGAATCCCACGAGAGTTCCCAGGGCGTACGCAGCGGCTGCACGCACCTCCGGGCGGTCATCATGCAGACGGAGGCTAAGCAGCCGCGGCAGCTTGTCGTCAATGGCAATGCGCTTTGCGTCCTCGAAATTTTCCCAGAGCTTCCCGAGACACAAGCAGACCCACCGTCGCACGTCGTCGTTCGGATCTGTGAGCGTGTTGGCACATATCCGATGCAAATACTGCTGCGCGCAGCTTCGTTGGCCTTGTGGACAGTTGTTGCAGATGACTGAGAGAATAAAGTTGGCCATGACTTTCTGCTCAGGAGGCATTACTGACGGCCCAACACCGCCCCCGCTACCAGCGTACGGACCTGCAGTGTTTGGCCCCTGCATGCCTGCAGCCAGATGAGTGATGAAATAGGAGTGTCCATCGTCCTTGACGAGATCAATTTGGCAGCTGGGATCGAGTGCGAGGATCTTGGCCCAAATGAAGACGAGCACTTGGCGGAGCTCACTCGCAGGCGATTGCAGTAACTTGAGCACATACGGGAAGATACCCACGGAGAGCGCAAGGTTCACAGCCCATGGTCCCAGGTCTAGGAACTTCTTGAGGAGGACGAGGGCTCGCAGGCGGTGCACTTGACTCAATAGTACTTGCAGCACCATGGGTAGCTGCTGAGGCGGCGGCTTGGTCGACGCACCGAACTGCAGCCACACTTCGAACGCAGTGAGTTGCTCGGCAAAGAACCGCGATGGCTGGAAACTGACTTCGGCGTACGGATGCGGATGAGAGATCTTGTACAATTGGTTCAAGCAAATCTCGGCCGCTAAGTCCCATGAACGCCACAGAGGATGGTGGTTTGTCGGCGGTAATGCCGGTAAGGAACACGGTGAGCAGCCTTCTGACTTCATGATACGCTCAGCCAAGAGGAAATTACGGAATAGCGACGCCACAAGCAAGTCCTGACGGAAGAGCTTCTGAAACAGGTCGCGTGGCAGCACATTCCACGCGATTGTGTCAGTGATCGCGGTGAAGATCCAGTTGAGCTCTCCCAGCGGCGTCTTTCGGTCAGTCAGTTTGCCTGGGATACGATCGATGAAACTCGCATCGAGATGGGACATCGACATCTCGTTCTGCGTGATGAACCAACGCAGCGCCACAGTGATCGGTGTCGTGAGGCACGAAGTGAACACATCGGCACACAGCTCTGGGTTCGTGGGCAGAACTTCATCCGCCCCGCAAGCAGCAAGAACGATCGCTTCACCCTGTGTTTGTGCTGCGCTGTGAGTCGTCGTAGGCGTCTCTCCACTCGGAGCTGCGCCGTTGAAATGCGATAGCAGTACACCTGCAGCCGAGCAATCGAAGACGTAGATCGAAGGTGTGCCGATCCAGGACTGCAGATCATACACCAGCAGGGGGATGTACTGTGTGTAGCTCTTGTTGAAGACCCAGACCTCTCCATTCTGTGTTGGTCGTGGGACACCGTGGCCATTGTAATGGAACAGCACACGATCTTGCTTGGCGTGGCGGCGCAGTGAGACGCTGAGCTGTTTGATCTCGTCCACCGTCGGGTCCAAACTTTGTCGGTAGCGCGCACGCGGTTGCCACCGCTCATACTGCGATTGTAGCGTCTTGCCAATTGTCTCCAGTGCCTTTTGAGCGGGCATGGAGAATGGGGTCCACCCAGCACTCCTTCCGAGCGCATGGCGATGACCGCACCACGTCGGGGGGATCTGTACCGATGTTGAGGCACAGCACGAGCGCCACGTCCATCGTCTTCATACGCTCGCGCATGCGCCACGGCACAATTTCCACGGCGTCGGGTATGGTGGCCTCGTCCTCACCTACGCTCTTGGCGAAGCGCAGCCCACCATAACTCTCATGGAGGAAGGACCCATTTGAAGTCGATCCGATTGTCGGCCCTCTGCCATTACCGCGCAGCCCCAGCGACGGGTTAAACTGCCCAGCACCAGGCAGAGAGCCTGAGCCAACATTGCCTGCTCCTTGTGGTAAACCCACAGACGCATGGGCGCCTACAGCGACGCCCGGCGGCATCTGCGTCGTCGACACCATGTGCGCCAGGAGCTCAAGTCGAGAACATCTTCGAGCGAACTTAGCAGACTGTGGTAAAGTACAGCAATGCGAACTTAGTGTAGTTTCAGTGACGTACTGGAACTTTCCATGAAGATGATTAACGTGAATCTATCGGTTATAAACTCAGGAAGACTTAACGGGGAGATCAAAAAGCAGGAAGAAGAGGAAGCGCATCAACATGAGCGAGCAGGAAGCTGCGGCGGTATGCGCGATTACAGAGGCTCCATGACGGCTATAGCGTTGTAACCTAGCAATGGGTGTGACGCATGTGTTTTGCAGTACGTGTTCAATGAAATCCAGGCTGAGGTCAAGCAGATCGCCCAACAGGTTCGACGCTTTGCGGTCGTCATCTCGCTTGACTTGCGTGTGCTTAATGGCCAGTTCCTCCCTGTCTGAGCAGATTCCGGAGAAGGTTCTCGGTGGGCAGTCTTACCATGCGACCGACGTGCATGGCTGGACAGCCGAGATTTCGGCGCTGTGTCTGAAAGAGCTCAAGAACGTGGCCAACGGGTCTGCTGGCTTCAAGTTCATCGGTATGTGCCAAGGGCAGTCAATGCATGTTACATTACTCATCGCTACCTCGGGGGTTTAAATATGTGGGTGGAACTGACGGAGAACGTGTGAGTGACAGTGAACTGCACGGTGCTGCAGAAGCGGAACGCGGGCTACCACACTAACTCGGCGTGCTTCTGGGATGCTGAACGTGACGGTGAGCTTGCCGTAGGAGATGAGAGACTCCTGACACTGACACTGACGATAAAACGTAGGCAGCGTGGCCGTGCGATGGGAGAACGGCACGATGACGTGTGTGCTGACCGTGTACTGCATCAGCCTGCAATAAATTAGACGAGGATCGGCGTGCCCGTGTGTGTGTTGGCGAAGTCGACCATAATAAACTCCTTCGTGCCATGGTTGCTTCGCGTATCGCCCAGATCCCGACGCTTGTTGTATCCGTAGATGACGACGTCCACCACGTTTTGACGAAAGCGTTCAGCGTACAACGTGGGGTTTACGCACGAAATCCCCGACCGATCTCGGCATTGCAGGTACACTCGCATCCAATGCTCGAAGCTTTTACGAAGCGACCACGGCGTGAGGATGTCGATAATGCCCATGCTCACGACGGTCGCATCCGTGGGAAACACCTCACGTGAGCGGGAGGCCACAGGGGATGCTGCTTGAGCATACGTCGTGTCGAACAGGGTAGCCGGTTCGTCGTTCGAGTCGTGGGCGAGGGCGTGGCTGCTGTGGTTTATGCTGGGGATCTTGTATTCGAGACCAGCGTCTTCTGAGCACGTGATCGTCAAACTTGGGAACCGGCTCAACCCGATGATGAGACTGTAGTCCATCGAGTTCATTCGACGCAGGAACTCACTATCTGCGTACAGTTGACTGCCGAGTTTATCTGACAGTTCCGGTGGTAATCGCAGTCGACGGTTGCCCCAGTTGATGTCTTTTCCTGTGATCATCTCGCCATGTCCACCGCCAAACGATGGGTTCCGCTCACAGCCCTCCTTCGACATGCCCACTACGTAGTCACGGCCGCAATATTTGCACACACGCTTTGTCCCCTTCTGCGTGAGCATACGGAAACGACCGACCCATGAACCCTTGAGGTCGTAGAACTCGTCGATGTTGGCCGATGTGTTGTTGAGAATATTCGTCAAGACGATGAACGTCACCGAGTGGTGCTCCATCACCAGCTCGTGGCAGCCCACGTAGCGACAAAGGTAGCTGTTCGGATTGTCACGGAGATGAGCCATGTACTCGGGTAAAATCTGCAGCAGGTATCGTTGCTCTCCAGGCGTACACGTCTTGAGAATGAAGAGCTGGTCACCGGTGTAATACAGGAAGGAGCCGCTCTTGCCTTCACTGAAGCGCTCTTTCGTCCGACCAGAGAACGATTTGATGTAGCTGTCACTCGAAATCCCTGAGAGCTGTCGTATATGTTGAAACGACGCCGGATGGAAGTCTCGAAAAATGGCCTTGGAGCCAGCGGTTGGACCCTGAAGCTCGTATGAAATCACCGCTGGACCACCTTCCTGGCAGTGCTCAAAGCGCACACTCCACGGGTTAATGGCAGAGCTGCGGCTGAGAGATGAGCTACGCCGGGGATTGTTTCGTTCAGCTCGCTCTGCTCGGCTGCGAGCGAAGCACTGTACTGGATGCCCTTGGTGCCGTAGTAGAGCATTTGACGACGCAGCAGCCATGGCGCTTCGTTCACTTTGAGATACTCGTCCCATGTGCCCTTCCGCCACACCTGGTACGCCTTGCTCATGTTCATGATCCTGGACCAGACGATCGCTGTAAGCAAGCCCTTGAGAGCCATCGTAATACGTCCGAGAAAGCGGATGGCTTTCTCTTCTGAGGAGTTTCTGGCGACCCAGTCTTTGTGTCGCGCCAGCCATGGCAGTGTGACGAGGCTCCAGTAAAAGAAACTCCAAATCAAGTAGTTGCGCATCGTGTCGAGGTTCGTCGTAGCGTCCTTGGCGCGCAGAGTGCCGCCTGTGAGTCGTACACGCTTTGTCGCGATCAAATACCAACCGATGCTGATTACGTGACCGAGGCATAAGGGAACCATGAAGGTGAAGATGAGCGTACGCTCCGACGTCGACTGGAAGCCGCTGAACCAGCAGAAGCCGTACGAATTGATACTACCACTCGTGATGGATGCTGCAATATAGGCCGAGACGCCCGCAATGAGCCATACGCACATATGGTAAACGGGCACGAGGTACTTGGTGGACAGGAATGGGTACTTGGTCGTGTAGTAGTAATTGAACGCCAAGACAAAGAAGTAAAACTCTTGGGCAAGCAGCGCGAACTGGGTGATGGGGGCGCTTACGCAGCAAGTGCCATACGCCTCGGTCTGCGTCATGACGGTGCCATGGAAGAGGATGCCCATGAGCGCGATCCAAATCACGAAGCTCGAGTGGTAGCGCCGAAGGGGCGGGAACACAATGTAGCTCAGGATGATCACCAGGCAGCCGACGATGGACACGAGAGACGCTACGGTCTTGAGTGTCCCCGCACCACTGAACTCGACCTCATACCCGTCGCTGAGACTGCCCGCACTGCCACTGCCGCTGGTACTCGCGGCCATCAAGTCGGTCAACATGCGCCCAAAGCGGTTCGGCGGCTCTGTGTCGCCAGCCTGCGAGCCGCCCACAACGGCGGCGCCTCTGGGCGCTGATCCCGGCGTACACCATTGCATGCCGCGCCGGTCTCTCTGGAGTCTGGCGCCGCAGATGCGTCCGCCGACCTCCGCGTCGGCAGACCAGCCAGGAGCTCCTCGCTTCCTTCCACTGTTGACGACACAGCGACAAGCGGAAGCAGGCGGAGTGATGGTGATGGGCGCATCGAGGAAAGGTGACCCACTCTGGAACTCGGGTCCACCAATCAGAACGCGTGGATTCGAGTTAGGAAGCAGCTATTGGTGGAAATGGATGGAGCCGCAACCGCAGAACCGTGCATGGGACATGACCGGGCAGCAGATTCGGCTGCACTTGGTGTGTTCCCAATAAACATGGAGACCAAGAACGGTTCCAAGGAGTTCACGACTCTCGGAAGTTCCGAGTCGGAACAGTTCTCTTCCAGCTCATGAACCCGTCGATCCGTACATAGGGAGTGTACGACACGGTGGATACATGGGAGAATACTGTAATGAAGCGTGCATGTTGACTGGTCGCTACGTCGGGTGCGGAGGGGGCGCTGCCGCCAGGGACGTTTCAACGCGGGTACGCGCTGCAGGATTTCCCGTCTGCAGGCAAGTGACGCCACATGCAAGTGCATTCGCCCACAAACCGCCGAAGTCGACGACGACGGTCATCCTCAACTTTCCACGGCCAACATCGGTCACGTGTGCCATGCCCGTTGCTCACCAAGATAGATGTGGACCACATCGATCCTCACTTAGAACAGTTCCTGAAGTAGCACCGGTTCACTTCAACTTGGACCGGTCCTTCCACTTGGATCTGAACCGCCACCTGCTACTTCATGTGTCCCACCGCTATGCGGACACACAACATCAACAAACGTCACCAAAAGCTCATACCCCCCTCCCCCGTTGCCGACATGAGTGCGCTGGTGACCGTCGCGACGTGCAACTTGAACCAGTGGGCGCTCGACTTTGACGGCAACTTGGAGCGCATCATGGTGTCCATCCGCGAGGCCAAGGCCCGTGGCGCGACGTACCGTGTCGGCCCCGAGCTTGAGGTCTGTGGGTACGGA
>KE464164.1:19513-35109 GCA_000387445.2 Pythium aphanidermatum DAOM BR444 | reverse complement strand
CGCCCAGCCTCTCTGGAAGAGTCAGTGAACTGCAATGTGAGCTTCGGCACTCAACACTCCGACGAGACTACGATACAAAACAAGGTGTATTTTAGTCCAACCTGTCCAGATACTGCTTGAAACATTAACTTCTTCACCTACCATGTTTCCAAAACACGTTAGTCCGAGTCGCGACTTGTCGTCACGAGGTGGAGACGTCTCGACCTCCTCTCGCACAGGCCAGGCGTGTGCCACAGAACCAAAAGAAGCGTCCGAGCACCAACTCATCCGCCAGTATAATTAACGCAGCGCGCTCTGCGCACGAATCTTGTCTCGACAGCTCCCGACGCGCTAGTTCCTTGCGAGCCTCATGGACTGGGATCCGAATGCCACGGCCACGGATGGGTATGTGTGCCCTCCATGCCCAGTGTTCTACCCGACAACCGACGAGTTCCAGCACCCGCTGAAATATATTTCCAGGTGCGTTAAATTCCCCATCGATACAAACTCCAAGTCAGTGGGGGCGGATAAAAGGGAGATGCATGCCAACGCCACCAACAAACGGCAACATGGGCGGAAACCTTTTTCATGGATGCGGTGCTTGCGCCGTGGTGCTGGAGCTTGAGCATGCAAGCGACGTCTCGTTGGGTAGAGCTCGGTGAGCTCGATCCGGAATGGGGCCGCTCGCACGCAGAAGAGGTCTGCTAACGTCGTGACGCTCGTCGAAAGGCATTCCAGCTTCCACCCTCCCTCCCCTGACGGATGAAACTGCACTTGGAGTCATGACTAACATATCGTGGCTCTTGCTGTGGCAGTATCCGACATGTAGGCATGCAAGCTGGCATCTGCAAGATCGTCCCTCCTGAGGGGTGGCAACCGCCTTTCGCCATTAATGAAAAGACGTTCCGCTTCCGCACGCGGGTGCAGCAACTCAACTGTATCGATGGGCACACGCGCGCTGAGGGAAACTTTGTCGAGGCGCTTCGCATGTTCCTCTATCGCAATGGCACACCCATGCAGGAGCTACCACGAGTCGATGGAGGTCAACTGCTCAACCTCTACGCTCTGTACAAAACTGTGGAGGAGCTAGGCGGTTACGAACACGTCTGCGATGGCAAACTGTGGTCTCAGGTTGTGCGTCGCGTCGGACGCACACTCGGAAGTGATCGTCCTGCGCCAGCGCTTTGCCAGCAGTATCAGAAGCACTACGAAACATGCTTGCTCGCGTACGAGCGACGAAATGACCCGAAGTTTCAGACACCAGATGTGAGTAAGAAGAACAATACAAAGCACACAGGATCAACCGCATCGAAGGCGTCGACGACCACACCATCAGGGAAGACACGGAGCAGTGCAAAGAAGCAAGGGCATATGAATGATGATTTGGAAGGAATGGAAGAGGATGGTGACTTGCTGTCACCAAGTTCGAAGAGAGTGAAGAGAACCCTTTTTGCACCCGATGGAGGTAACACCAGTAACGAAGACAGCGATTCGCTTGTGGAAGGTGGGGAAAACGTGCCGTCCAAGGTCGTGACCTTGAGGCGGCCAAATGAGAAGTCGAAGAGAATCGTCATTGAATTTGACGACGATGAAGACGAAGACGATGATGATGAAATGGACGGTGGCAGTCCGAAAAAGCGAAAAACCGGCTCAACGAAGAGCGCTGCTGAGCTGGAAGCACATGCACTCAAGCCTGATTCCAAGCGAAAGCATCGTCTTCCTCCTCCTGACATCCACGTTGGCCAGAGATTCTATCAGTTTGTACCGGATGAGGGGGCGAAGCTCGGCGAAGTGCTTCGTGTTGTTCGTGGCAAAAAGCCCCATGTATTCGTGAAGTATGTCGACGATAACCGACGAGACACTATCGACTATTCAACGATGCAGTTGATCATCGCTAACGGCTGGGACCCGTAAGTAGTTTGCCCTTCTGAAGGGTGATGCAGTATGACTTACATGATTTTGTGCGTTACGTGAGCAGTGAGGCGGCTGAGTTAGCCTTTAAGAGTGAGCTTTGTCAGTCATGCTTACGCGGTGACTGCTGGGATCAGCTTCTTCTGTGTGATTGCTGCAACGGCGGCCATCATCTGTTTTGTCTTGATAAGCCGCTTACAGAGGTTCCAAGCGGAGACTGGTATTGTGATGAGTGTGTGACGGAGTCTCTCACCCCGACCAAGGACTCTAATCCGAAGTTTGGTTTCGAAATGGGGAGTGAGTATACTCTGTCCGCATACAAGGAAAAAGCCGACAGTTGGAAGCGCTCGTATTTCGGCTTGGACGATGACGCAGACATTGAGGCGATAAGTGACCGAGATCTCGAGCGAGAGTATTGGCGTATTCTCGGGACACCTGCTCACGAACAACGACTGGAGGTGGAGTACGGGAGTGACATTGATAGCGGTGCTGCTGGGAGTGGCTTTCCGCGTGCTGACGATTACTTGAAGAGCTTGAAGGTTCTGGCAAGGCGCATGCGCATACTCAGTGCTCATAAAGGAGCATCCGCGACTCAAAAAAACTTTGCGAGCTGTTCACACGTGGGTTAGATCGTGCAATGGGTAGCCGTGACATGGAGGAGCTGCTCAAGAAGTACGCTTTGGATGACTGGAACCTAAACAATCTGCCCAAAATGAGTGGGTCAGTGTTGCAGCATCTCGATGAAGACATCAAGGGTGTCATGATCCCGTGGATCTACATTGGAATGTGCTTCTCAACTTTTTGCTGGCACGTTGAAGACCACAACTTTTACAGTATCAGCTATCTCCACCGTGGTGCTCCGAAGACTTGGTATGGCGTACCGTGTGCAAAAGCCGAATACTTCGAGTCTGTGATAAAGAAACTAACACCAGAACTATTCGGAAGCCAGCCAGACTTGCACCTGCAATTGGTAACAATGTTCTCGCCGGCAACATTGATCAAGCACGGTGTCCCCGTGTATCGTGCAACACATCGACCAAATGAGTTCATTGTCACATTTCCATCTGCGTATCATGGTGGCTTTAACAACGGTTTCAATTGTGCTGAAGCTGTTAACTTCGCTACTGTCGACTGGCTTCCGTGGGGTGCGAAGTCTGTGCTCAATTACCGCAACTTCAGTAAGCTACCAGTCTTCGCGCACGAAGCATTAGTTGTCTCGTTGGCCGAGACACTTCTCGAAAAGCACTCATTCGACTATGAATCGACCAAACTGTATCTGATATCAGCAGTTGAGCAGCTGGTGAAAGACCGTTCTGATTTTGAAGAGACTCTCAGCAAGAATAAACTGCAGCGACGCGAATTGATGGCTGACTATGCTCGTCGCCATGGTCTCATCGATGGTGACACGAACGTATCAGCTTCTCATAGCAATGCACCGCATTCACGCACTTGCAAAATGGCATCCAAGACCGCAACTGATTTGGCGGACTGTGGTCCTGAAGCTGATGTATCTAAAATGCAGACTGCGAAGCTGGGTGTTCGAGCAGCGGGCAAGATGTCTATGTCAACGGCATCAGGAGCAAGACCGACTCGGATGGTTCTCTGGGCTGGGAACTCGGGAAAGAGCGAAGGGCTGCGCTGCTGTATGTGCAAGCAGTATTGTTATCTCCAGGCAGTGGTATGCACGAGATGCCGGCACCACAGCTCAGTAGGCTGTGTTGATCACTATCCTTCTATGTGCAAGTGTGACTCCGAAAAGCACTATCTTTACTTGCATCGGTACGATCATGATCACCTCCCGACTGTTCTTGAAGGCATTCGACGTCGCGTTCAAACCGTTGAGGACTGGTTGGTTGACTGGGATGCAACGTTTGTTGGGTCCAAACAGGTACCGCTGAGTCTTGCAAAGAAGATTTTGGCAGCAGGGTTACAAGCTGGTGGGGCTCCCCAAGAGAAAATTGACGACTTGGAGGTTTGGATTAGCCAATCTATCAAGTGGAATGAAAAATCCGAGGCGCTGATGAAACAGTCGACACCTGAGACACTTTCGCAACTGGCAAGTCTGATGGGACAACTTGATCGGCTACGTGTTTTACCTAACGATGTAGAACGGGTTGAGAGCTTTCTAGGCGAGTGGTCATCATGCAAGATCAACGCTCATAGGTTGCTCGACAGCATTGCGTCAATCCAGCGAGCTGAGGCCTTGTCTACTTCCTTCGATTTTGGCAGTGACTCAGAGGATACAGAAGGGCTCTGGGCTGCGAATGATGCTCATTTGAATCTTGTTCGACAACTTGTTGATGTCAGCGAGAGAGCACTGACAATTGGGCAACCCCTACCCGAAGACCTAGAGAATCAACTCCACACAGCAAAGCAATATATGCGTGTGCTCATCGCCGCAAACGAGATGCTGGCTGTGATCTCCCGCTTCACGAAAGCGAAGACTGCAAGACAAGCGCCCGGAGATAACAATTCGAACCCACCGCCACCGAAACCTGCTGATGTGGCAGTGATTATGGAGTCGGATTGTCGACACGTCATTCTTCAGGCTGATTATTTGGAGAACAACATGCAGCTGTCGATATTCAAGATCAAGATTCTGCGCTCCCTGCTTCGAGTAACAGAGGCAGAGGCTGAAGAGCTACACGCTGCACTGGATGACATATCAAAGAGCTTCGAAGAGCTTGACTCATTGTGGAGAAGGTTACGATCATTGCCGATTTGTCCCGATCGGTTGGATGAGCTAGGTAAACGTCTATCGCTTTGTAAATCATGGGAGCATCGTGCGAAGAAGCTTGTTGACGCTGTTACCAAAAATTCATCAGCTACTGCTGCATGCCATGATGTTTCTTGGGAAAATGTACTATCAAGGCCTCCTCTCGAAGAAGTGGAGCGATTTTATGAAGAAGCTGACCACCATTTTGTTCCAGTCTCTTCTTTTGTAAAACGTCAGTTACATGCGAGGCTGCAAGACTGTCGACGCTGGTATGCATCTGTGCAAGCGTTGTTTGTCCGGGCACCAATCACGCCTGAAAGTCCGTCACTAGCTCGATTCTTGAGGGCGGCGCATGAAAAGGCTGTAGCACCTACTCGATCAGATGTTGTTCCGCCATTTCTGCAGCTGCATTGTATCTGTGACCAGGTTCTGAACGAGAGATCGACGATGATAAACTGTGTCCACTGCAATCGGATCTTCCACGTGCAGTGCGTGGGATATACACAAGCGACCGGATCTGCTTTCCTCTGTCTAGGTTGCCAATCGTACACTGGACAGAGACTTCGATCTCTGCAATATCCCCCTCCCCCATACCCAGTGTTTTGCTCGTGCCGAGGCCCAGAGGACATGTCGATGATTTGCTGTGACATTTGTGATGAGTGGTATCATTCGAACTGCATTGGTATGTCGGTTGAAGAAATGAATCAGGTCGAAGCATACCGTTGTCCTCGTTGTGCAATTCGACAGAACTTGTATTACTTGGACAAGAGGGGTCTTAGACGAGGCGCTTTCGGACGACGACCTGCCGTGAGTCGTGTCGAGGCCCTTGTCACTCAACTGCAAACAGCTCTAGTCGCTTTGCCATCAGGGACACATGAGCTGCTCCAGTACTTGAGGCATGTCAAGGATGTTGAGACGAGGGTGCGCATGTACGTAGCTGAATTTGCGTCCGAGTTCTCGGTGGCTTCTTTCACATCCCTCGACTATCGATCTGAACAACAAAAACTGCTGTCATTGATGAGGGAAGTCACTTCCCTGGAGGTGCATTTGGAAACCTCCATTGGCAATCTCAGTGCAATTCACTGGAGCCTTCGAGCGTGTGAGCTTGTTTTGGGCTGCGATCGAGCACCGAAATACTCCCATTTGGTGGTACTATTGGAGGATGCCAGACAGCCTAACTTCGTTTTTCCTCGGCCTGAATATCGCCATATTCAGCAAACAATCGAAGACCGTGTTGCAAGAGCCTGTAGATGGATCAAGAAGGCGAAGGTGTTGGAGGCTGAAGAGTGGAACACCGAGAAAGCGCGGAGGCTTGTCTTTGAGTATCAAGAACTTGCTCAGTTCCTCGAGCTACCAGCTGCTGAAGTCGAGCTTGTATTCAGAGTCGCAGGCGAGCGCCTACCTCTCCCACCACCATTCCCTGCCCACCATCAGCCAATCCCGCCACCTCCGCAGCACTACAGCTCACTCGGTGGAGAAAGTCGCGAACAGCGAGTCGTGTAGCAGTACTCCCGCCTCAGATTAAGTTTTGTATAAAAAGTGTGAATTACATCCCCACCTCTATCACGCATGTACATGCACACAGCGCCAACGGAACTAGGCGCCTACAGCTTGATGCCGAGTTCCTCCCACATTTCAGGAGGGAACTGCTCAATCACACGGCCACGCATATGCGACTGTGTGAACTCGTGCGTCGCGCGGAACGCCACTTCGCCGTGGTCGTCCATGGTCAACACCTGCACGCGTGGGCCGTCGGCATCGTCCGTCTTCGTGAGCGTCGCTGAGAAGCTGACTTCCTCCGCATCAAGTGGCTGAGTAACCTCGACTTCCACTGCAGCTTCCTCCTTCACAGCAGGCGTGCTGTCGACCGGTTCATCACGCAGCTCGGTGAAAATCTAAGACAACACATGTACAATGAGTGATTCCATCCGCGAGTGGCTTTGATGCCATGGATGCGTGCACACCTCCCAGTCCTGGAAGTTCTTGACGACCTAGAAGTCACGCATCGTTAGTGATTCGATCAAGCCATGGCGACCGCACAGCTACTTACATGGTAGTAGGTACGCTCTGGTGGGTCGTAGTACTCGCCGTCGGTAGGAACATCGAATGTGAAGGGTTCATCAGAGGCAAAGAACACGATGTTAATGCCGCTAATGTCGGTGGCATCAGGAATTTCACTTCGAAGACAACACGATTGATCAGAAACGTACGAGTCGTTGTGCATATATCGGAATTGCACCCACCGATAAGCCTTCACATGCTTGAAGCTCGTTAGCAGTGTCTTGTAGATGGACTTGGGGACGCCCGAGTGTTCGCCCGAGATGAATCCGACGAAGTTGAGCACCATGACTCCACGAGGCTTGAGCCACTTGTGGTGCACCGTGTCGATCACTTCCTTGACGAAAAACGCGACAGGGTTCCACCCCGTGTACACGTCAATGATGAAAGTATCATACTGCGGCTCAGCCGGCGGCTTGTTGATGAACGCAAGACCGTCTGTAAGGTAGGTCGCACCCCAGTCGCACCCCTCAGGGTCCTCGGGGTCGCACCGCTCGTATTGGAAGTAGTCAGTCGCCTGACGCACGACCGCGTCGCTGATCTCAACAACGTCTGTTGGGATGCCGTAGAAACGGAGGAAGCTGGGCACCGTGCCGATACCGAGGCCGACTTGCACGGCACGCGAGATGTCACGGTCAAGGTACTTGACGCACTGCATGATCGCAAAGCCCGGGTACGCAGCCTGCTTGCGCAGGATCGGGTCGTCGAACTCCGCGCCAATGATGGTCTTATCGTACAACAAAAAGAGCGCTCCGTTGCGACGCACTACAGCCACGGGCGAGCCGTCTTCCTTGATCCTGCAGACACAAGGCTCCTCAGCATTTCGTCTTCATCTCACATCTCGTTCCCTACGTACGTGCTCAGGATCTCGTAGCCGTCGTCGGCCACCGTCTCCTCAACGGCAGTGTCGTCCGCATGGACGCCATGAAGAGGCGCTGAGAGCGCCAGGAGCGTAAAAAGAAGCACGCAGGTGAGAGCACGTAGTGTCATGATGGATGGCCAATGTGCTTGTGAGCCCCCCACGTCATCGGGACAGGATCATGGGTTTGTTGCACCTTTGTAAACAAATATATCCATAATCCAAGATCAGGAGAAAGTCGGATTATTCGATTAGAGAGGGAAGACAGTACCCGCACAAAGACGGGTGTCAACAGCTCGTCGATGTCGGATGGAACTGCTCGTCGAATGCTGTGTGGATGCTGCAGAGGCTCGTCGACAGCACGCTGCCTTCTACTGGTGCAGCTGGGAGGCCCATAAATGGGTCCACACCACCAGGAAGCACGATGTCGCGAGGGAACACGTCGGTGATGTACACGTCCTGGTCGGAGCTGAGGTGCGCGACGTGGCCGAACCAGTAGATGACCATGCCAGGGCCGTAGCGATTCACATAGCCTTGGAGCTGGTGACACAAGACATCGTTAGGGCAAGCAACACAGAGCAGATCGGAAGAGAGCGGACTGATACCTGCGCAGCGTTTTCTGTGTCGTGGGTGTGTCGGTCGCCAAACATAGCCTTGCTGTCGATCCAGTTCACGACATGCAGCTCGCCATTCGAATCGCGAACGCCGATGGGGATAACTAGACGGACGTCAGGCGTCTTCGAGAGACCTCGCTCGCTGTGTCAATTATTTTGTGAGTCGAATCCCTGCTGGTAGAGCTTTGCGACCAACTATCGAACATACCGTAGAGCGTCTTCACTCTCGAACAGCAGACCTCTACTCTGGAGCTTCATCACAAGAGTGTACTCGTATTCGAGCCCCATGTTGTGTCGGATGCGATCTGCGAGCGGTGAGCAGTAGACATCGTTGTGGATGCACTCCTCCACTTCCTTCCAGACGCGGTCGTACTCCACCTCAGTCATTTGCTTGCGCTCCCCATTAGCTCCGTCGATAAACTCGTGAGATGGCAACCGAATGGGCCACCTCCGAGTACCGTTCATGATGTCTTTGAACAGATTTGAGATTGTCGTCTTCGCCCATCCATACTTGGCCTCGAGCAGCACACGTGCTAGCATGCATGGCGAGAAATCGACCGACTTGGCGATTGCACAAAACGTTTCTGCCTTGACCACGTCTTTGCTCTCGCTCGAGTTGCATGACGGAGGAGTTTGTCCATGATGAGCAATGTACCTCTTCAACGTCTTGTCTTGACGGTGCGTACGAAGTGCAGCACGCAGTCGTCTGTGCTCCGCTTGGCGCTTGATGACCACGAAGACCTCCTCCGATACGCTCAGCGGCTGGTCGCTACTCCCACCACTGCTAGGGTACGCCGACAGCCCGCAGATGCGCTCATACTCGTCATCATCCATTGGGCGCTTGACCGAAATGGCGGCAAAAGTTATTTTGTGACATCGTAGCAGTCAGTGAAGCAAGGATTGAGTTCATTGTCCGACCGAATCATTGGCTGAAAATAGGCAATGGAGACCATATGCACCCAATCATCGATCGGTCTAACTTCCAACCAAGGGGCTCCCAGTTTGACAGCAGCACTGGCGAACACGACCCCAAACAACAAAACCCGCGCCAAAAAGCCAACAAAACAGCCCGCAGCTCAGCTTCCACCACTGCAACAAGAGCCACTTGGCGTCGGACCGATCGACATTGTCTCGACCAATTCTCCCGCTCAGGCGTCCGTCTCCACCCATTACGGCACGTCTGTTTGCAACTGACCGTAGAAGATCGCGACACGCGCGACACTTCGTTGTTTAGACCCGCTTTAGACACCCCGCTCTTTCCCTTACCAACACTCGCGGCAATCTTCATGGCGACACCAAGCGACGGAAATGCGCCGTCGCCAGATGCGCGTACAGGCGATGGCGCGTTGCGGAGGCGCCGCGCTGACTCGGTGGGCGAAGCACAGCACTCGGTAGCAAGCGTGGGCGGAGAACCAGAGTCCAAGAAGCTCCGACGCGGCGGAGACGACGTCGAGATGACCGAGTCCACGCCAGAAAATTGCAGTGTGGATGGAGAGGACGAGGGCATGGAGCTCGCGACGCAGCGCACGGACGATGACGACGACGACGTGGTGGAGGTGCCGCAGACCCCACCGCCAGTGCAGCTATCGGCAACCGCTCTTGCGAGGCAGGCAGGTCGCAGCCCTGAGCTGCGCATCGACCCGACGGCAAAGATCCACCAGCCGTCTGGACGCGTGGCGCCACCACACATCAGCTATACCCTTGTGCTTCGTCACAAGTTCCCTCTGCTAACCGATAAGTCGCGTATGTATTCACCGACGGAGCGTGACGCCGATGGCCATCCCTGGCGTGTCGTGTGGTTCCCCCATGGCCAGTTCTTGGACGACCAGTACGTGAGCGTGCAGGTGGAGATGGTGACTGATGAGGGCGAGGCCACGACGGTGCCGGAGCGTCAGGCAATTGTCGAGTTCTCGCTCGTGAATCCGCGTGACAGCAACAGCCTCAAGCACACTGAGCGATCAGAAGTTGTGTCGTTCGACAAGGAGACGCTCGACTTTGGTATTGAACGCTACGTTCGACGCGCGCGCATCCTCAGTCCGAGTGAAGCGCTCCTAAACGCGGATGGAGATATTGAGGTAGACGTACGAGTGCATTTCCTTGAGAACGAGGCATCGGACACGGTGGATTTGGACGTTGACGTCGAAACCGAGGACGACTTGCTAAGGATTCCAGAGGAGACGACACCTGTTGTGACGCCGACGGCCTCGACTGGGCCTCCGACAGTTAGCACGCCTGCCCACTACGATCTCACGACGTACGACTCGAAGGCTGAAACTGGAATGGTGGGCCTGAAGAACCAAGGAGCAACGTGCTACTTGAACTCTCTATTACAAACACTATATCACTTGCTCGCGTTCCGACACGCAGTTTATCAGACCCCCACTGAGCAGGAAGACACAAATGACTCAGTCTCACTTGCGCTCCAGCGAGTCTTTTACCGACTGCAGACGCAGCGTAAGGCGGTGAGCACGAAGGAGCTGACAAGGTCGTTTGGGTGGAGTCAAATGGATGCGTTTATGCAGCACGATGTGCAAGAGCTCTACCGCATTTTGTGCGACCGTCTTGAAGAGAAGATGAAAAACACAAAGGTGGATAATGCCATCAAAAAGCTGTTTGAAGGAAAAGTTCGCTCGTTTGTGCAGTGTGTCAACGTTGATTTCCAATCATTTCGTGACGAGAGCTTTTACGATCTTCAGCTCGATGTCAAGGGCTGCAAGGATATCTACGCATCTTTCCGCAAGTACGTGGAAATTGAAATGCTGAATGGTGACAACCAGTACGAGGCTGAAGGTCACGGTAAACAAGACGCGAAAAAAGGAGTCAAGTTTCTCCAGTTTCCACCTGTCTTGAACATTCAACTAAAACGATTTGAGTATGACCCGATGCGCGACGGAATGGTGAAGATTCATGATCGATTTGAATTCCCGAAGACCCTTGTTTTGAACGAGTTCGCGCCGAAGCAAGCAGAGGAACATGGTGAGTCTGGTTTAGTTTACCATTTACACAGCGTTCTTGTTCATAGTGGCGACGTCCACGGTGGTCACTACTACGTGTTTATTCGCCCGGGCAAAGACATAGCCGGAAGTACTGATTGGTTCAGATTCGACGATGACCAAATCACTCGTGTGGATGAACAGATCGCTATTGAAGGCAACTACGGCTCTGGGTCTCCTAACGTCTCCGGCTCTGGTCCATCGACTCCGATCTACTCTTCAATTCTGTCTCCTGATGTGACTCCTCGCGAAAGTAATGGACAGGACGGGTCGATGGAGTTCCGTCCCCTGTCTGATGACGCCACCGACACAGATGATGCGTTATATCAGGGAACCAATGTTGGCCCAGAAGCGCCATCTTCAGGCAACAGCTTGATGCTCCCTCTCGGTCGAAGTTTCTCTAGCGCGTATATGCTAGTGTATGTACGTGCCAATGACAGCGACCTCAACGTTTTTGACGAAGAGACGGCTGATACCAGTACTACATCTCCACAAGACATTGAAGACCCTGCGAGTTCTTATGCACACGTTGATAACATTCCGATTCCTCAATCATTATTGGAACGCTTTTATGATGAAGAAAAGGCGACTGCTCGACGCAAGAAGCTGCAACAAACTGAGCATCTATACATGACATTCAGGATCGCATCCGACACGAGTATTAGCAAGCTCAAGAAAATTACGAAGAATGTCGATTTCTCGTCGTTTGGAAATAACGCTGGGCTGAGGATACGAATCAAGCGAGACTCAACAATCCGTCAGCTCTACGCGAGGATATATAAACGCACTGGCGTCCCAGTCGCACAACAACGCTTGTGGAAGGTAATCACGCGTGAAAACCGAACTCATCGACCGGATTCGCCGATTACAATCGAGATGCTTCACTGTCGTGTTGACCAACTTATCGATGACGATGCCTCGGCTAAGGCTCCTGTTCGCCTATACCTTCAGATTGTTGACCCCTCCGATGCCTTCGTAGATGAGAAGGTTATTTATCGCCATTTTCTGAACGAGTTCACAACCCCGGTTGCTGATTCAACTACAGAAGCTGAAACCCTCCAGGTCGAAGGGGGTGCAGATGAAGAACACGAAGACGTCATCGACGATACACACGATGCTGATAAAGAGGCTTCAGTCACGCCTGCACCGAACATTGGACCATCAGAGATCCTGCTTTTCGTGAAGTTTTACGATGTCAAGAAGGCTCTGAATGATCGACTTGAGTACATGGGTAACATCCTTTTCGATTCACGGAAGTCTGGTGCAGAACTCGTCAAATATTTGCACAAGGCTCTAAAAATTCCATCCACGACTGAGTTAATACTGTACGAGGAGATTCAACCTATGTCCGTGTCCGAGATTGACATGGATAACAGCCTCGAAGCATCTGAAATTCAGCACGGTGACATTATCTGTTATCAATACGCTGAAGACGAAGAAGCGGTGCAGGTAGAACCTGGTGATGTCACCCATGAGGAGCGCTATCCTGACGTACCGACGTACTTTCAATATCTGCTTGATCGTATTGACGTCCTATTTTACGCATATGGACAAGCGGATGAAGAACCTGTGACAATACCGTTGCTCTACAGCAACACTTACGATGATATCATTGAGGCTCTCGTGAAACATCTTGGACTACCTGAGGAGAAGTGGCTGTACATTCGTCTCTATCAGCATTCACCGCTGAACCAAATGCCGAAGAACAGCCCATTGCGCCACTCAAAGTACTCGGGAGATAGCCAGACGACTTTGGACGATTTCTTGACTGAGTACTCGGAGCGAACAAACGCAATGCATTACGAAATCCTGTCGAACCCCATCACTGAGATTGAGTCCAAGAAGCAGATTGCCGTGTATTTCAGTATTTATGACGACTGCTTCGCTGACCCAAGTTCCCCAAACACGCCTAGGCGCTTCGAGTTCCTCATGATCCCGTCGAGCACTTTGAAAGATCTGTTTGCTCAGATCACGCAAGCGTTTGAGTTGGATCCATCAACGAAGCTTCGTGCATGTGAAGTCTCACACAACGGCTCACTGTTCGTCAGCATCATCGAGGAAGTCGATTCTTCATTGGAGAAGTATTGGATGTCATCGACTGGATACATGACTGTCAACGATATCACGTTGTTTGTCGAGCGAATTCCAGATGAAGAAATCGATGCGATACAGGAGGAGGCTGATGAAACGAACCCCTCCGTTGGTGAAGAGGTAGAACCCGAGAATCGTCTGTTCCGCATGGGTGTCGTGCATTTCAACTTCCAGTTAAATGGTCAGCACTGGATTCACCCACACGGCGTGCCGTGCGTAACTTACTTCAGAGAACAGGAGACTGTGAGCCAAGTCAAAGAGCGAATCCGTCGTCGGTAAGTGGGATCTGCGCGCTCAAAAGATCAACGACGCGTCTAACCTTATATGTCCTTTGCAGCATTGGAGTGAGCGAAGAAGTGTTCGCCAAGTGGGAGCTATCCGTGGTAAAGGATATCAAGGCGTCAACATTGATCGATCTCTACCAGGACATGGACGCAGAAGCGATCGATAACTTTGCGATGGCGAAGCTTGAGGATGTGTGTGGTCTTCAGTTTGAAAACATCACCAGCCTTGGTGTCGAGCATGCGGACCCGAAACCGGCATCTACGAATCATATGCGACGACAGGAGCAAGGCATCAAAATTCGCCAAGGCTAATCGAGTGATCAGATGGAGTAGATGACGAACAATGTACACCTTGTACGGTACTTGACATTCATTTCGGTGCACTATTTATTACTACAGTACGACGTAGTGCTCAGATAAACACACGGAATGCGAGTAATGGAGGCAGCCGAGCAACTCGGAAAGAGATTGATGGATAGAAACAGTCAGGCAGCATGAAGTGGATTCGATTCATAGTCAAGTTGCTATCAATTCATGAAATTCTCGCCCGTCTGCACAGTCAAGAACTTGCGAACGATGCCAGGCACGGACCAGTGCAGGAACCGATTGGGCGGCTGGTGGCACGCGGTCAGCGCTGTCAAATGGCTACACACGTCCCGATGCTCCCTCGCGAGGAACACCAGCTCTGTGATGAATTGGCACAGCATCGTCTTGCGGTCGTCCACCGTCGTGCACATTTTGGCCTTCCATCCCAGGGGCACAGTTGCCGTCTCACTTCCTTTGGTGAGAAATGCCTCGACCCGCCGACAGTACTCACATGGATTCCGCTTGGACCACCGCCCACGACCGTCGTTGTGCTTGACGCGAGTCGCTTCGAGCACTTTGTTGCGAAGCTGAATGAAGTTGGAGAACCGGTGCTGGATCTGATAGTCAGGCGCCCGAGTCGGTGGCTGCAAGGGTGTCACATGGGGCCGACGGCGACGCAGCGCCTCATGGCGAAGTGTAGGAATGCTATGCTGCTCCTGGTAGTGATACACGTCAAGCACATAAAAAACCGTGCAGTCCTCGTCGTTGCTTGTGTATACATCGCGGATCGTGATGCACTCGATCCGGTCGAGAAACATCCACAACTGGGCCATCTTTGGCACCCGCGTTTTTGGTACAAGACGGGCGACTGCAAGTCGTGGAGCACTCGGTAGCACGAGCTGCTCCTGCTTCTCTTCTTCCTCTTCTCCTTGGTCGTCGTCCTCCTGGGGCTCGCGCGCACTACTCGACGCCTTGCTACGTGCATCATCCTCATCGTCCACATCCTCGTCACCCGCCAAGATGCCTGCGCGGCGCGCGCCTTCTTTCCACGCACGAGCCGCTCTCGCCACCCGCTCTCGCCCCAACAGCAGCGACCTTCTCATCAGTGACGCGCGCTCAGTCTCCTCGCCGTCCTTCTCTTCCTCATCCTCTTCTTCCCTCGCAGCCCATGGCTTCCGCTTGACGTCCTTTTCGCTGCCCACACTGCCGCGCGGCCGCATCTCCGTCTCCTCCATCGTCGCCATGGCGTCCTCGGTCGCCGCCACACTCGCCATTGTCACTTCACTTGTCCCACTGACGCTCGCTGGCCCCGCTTCCCATGTCGGAGACTGCGACAGGCTTCCGTGTGTCACAGCGCGTCGCTCTCTTAGGCTCGTACAGACGGATGACGCCGACAATCAACACGCTCGAGAGCTCCGTGCCATGTACCGCGCTTCTTCGGGTCTGCGGCTGGCACTCCAAAACGAAGAGTACGGGCGTAATCATGATTTGACGGAGGCTAGCGCCACCGAGGAAGGAAAGTAACTGACTGGTTGGTGGCGCAGGGCACACCCATCAAACTGGAGCACGGAAACGTATTGGGATAGGAGAACTCGAGTGCTGAGATCATCTGAGTCTGAGACGTTCGAAAACCAGGGCATCTTCGCTCTGAGACGTGTATCAGGTATCAGAGGTCGTGGAGCGCTGTCCAGCACCGAGCGACAATCTTGCATCGTCTGATGTCGGCGTGGCGCTCGCTGGTCATGCTGTTGTGCTGGTGTTGATGGCCATCTGAAGACCATCAGC
>KE464162.1:0-15566 GCA_000387445.2 Pythium aphanidermatum DAOM BR444 | reverse complement strand
TACACAGAGGCGTCCTATGGCCGTGTTGTGCCCCTCGTGACAGTGACCAAGTGCATCATCAAAATGGCGGATCTCCGCGTCTTCGTCTGGGGCTCTGGTGCGTCGGCGCCGGCGCCGGCGCCTCCATGCTAGAGCTAAGGCTAGTGCTGACTTGTCGTCTTGACGCTCTTCAGGTGGCGCGGGCCAATTGGGATTAGGGAACAGAGATGACTTCGCGCTTCCGCAGGAGCTGGAGTGCAGCTCGACACAGTTAGCCCCTGAGAGCATCGTGACAGGCGGATGCCACACTGCTGGTATGTATGCGTAAGTGCTTCGTGACTGCAACGATCGATGAGTGACATGGCGTGGCTAGCGCTAGGTCGAGCAGGTGAGCTGTTCGTGTGGGGTGACAATGAGAAGCTCCAAGTGGCGCGTCCAGCCACACAAGAATGTGTATTAGCGCCCGAGCTCCTCGACACACAGAACCTACCACATGCGGGTATTATCGCCTGTGGTTGGACGCATACTGTAGTCACTGCAATCGATTGCTCTCCACTACGACTGGTGTCATGGGGAGCCAACGAGCACCACCAGCTAGGTCGTGACTCCATGGAGGAGGAGTCTAGTGGCGGCGTTCCCAACGCAGTTCCCTTTCCTGTAGTGGCAGAGTCGCGCCGAGTTGTGAGTGTCTCTTGTGGCTGGAAGCACTCACTCCTTTGCCTGGATGATGGATCGGTCTTCGCTTGGGGTAGCGGGCGCCATGGAGAACTCGGCTTGGGTAAGACCCAGCTTTGCTCAGCGAAACCCTCGAAAGTCACCGCTCTTGAAGGCTTCTCCATCCGTAAAGTACTCTGTGGCTGGCAGCATTCGTTATTCCAGGGGGACGGTCCCGTTTTTTCGTGTGGAAACAACCGACACGGCCAGCTTGGAGTTTCTCGAGCCAAGGAAGCTGCTCTATTTGAGCCTCAACCAGTATGGTTCGGGACAGATTTACTGAACGCAGCGCTGCTGGACTGCGGTTGGCACTTCGCATTATGTGTCACCAGCAAAGGCAAGCTGCTTTCGTGGGGAAAGGGCGCTCATGGCCAACTTGGACTTGGGTTCATTGAATCAACTGATGGTCCTACCGTAGTTGAGTTTGATGCTGATATCGCCGCCATTGCTTGTGGAAGTGAACACGCTTTGGTAGTGACCAAACAAGGTGACCTGTACACGTGTGGATGGGGAGAACACGGAAACCTAGGTGCGCTGGTAAATGCGGAGCTTTGCTACCGATACCATTTCTAATGTGGTGCGTTGTAGGTCATGGCGACAAAGAGAACAAGGGCCAGCTCACACTTGTGAACTTCTTCAAAAGTCAGGCTCTGAGTGTGACATCCGTGACTGCCGGAGGTGCCGTGTCTATCGCGTTAGCTCAAGCACACGCGTAAAGAACAACGTATTCTCCTGTTTAGAGCTTCTTTAGCGTCTGTTTGATCTGCGCCTTCTGCTTGTCAATCCGTTTGATTTCGATTTGCATCTCGTCAATAGACCGGAATGAGTTCGGGTCTTTCAGCTCAAGCTTTACTGCTGCTTGGCGCTGTCGTAGTTCCTGCAGCTGTCGCTCGTAGTCAGCTTTCGTGACAGGACGTTGTGCACCAGCACCAGTGAAGAACGGCAACGGCGTCGGAGCTGGCTTCGATGAGAACATCGATGCACGTGGAGCGTTCGCTGACTCAAAGTCAACGAACTCTTCTGCATCATTTGGTGCTGGCTTCTTTTCTTTTTCCGACACTGCAGCACTTGGCTCAGGAATGACTACGGGAGCAGCTTGAGCGGTCGGCTTCGGCTGATCTGCCATGATGACAAACTCGTTGGTCTCGACACGACCCAGCTTCTCGTCCACCTTCTTCTGGACTTTGTCGACAAGATACGACTCTACACACGCAGGCACACTCTTAGATGCGATACGAGGCACAAGACGATGCCAGCAAGTGCCACTCACCATCTTTTCCAGCGAAGTACGTAAATGCACCATTGAGCAGCACGATCGCAAAGATACCCCAGTACAGCTTCATCGCGTACGACACGGGCTGCTTACTACGGTCGCCCCAGTCAGATCCCATGATGCGCGCAATTGTCGTGTCCATCTCCATCTCCTCAGCATGGGGATCGTTGCCACGACGGATGCGCACAGTACCCGGTGAGGCCGTTCGCACGGATGACACACTGCGCTGCGACGCCGTCGCTGCCGCCTCCGACGCGGCATTTTCGACGCTCTTATCCGGGGCGCTGCTGGCATTCGCCTTGCTGCTGCATCTTCGTGTGGCGAGCCGCAGGGCCGCCCATGCGCGCCGCTGGCCCACAACTCCTGGAGCGATCAGCTTCATTTTCCGGCCACTGACGATGCACTGGTGCACCGAGTTAACTTGTGGAGAACTTCACTGTACGACTGCTTTGATGGGGTTACGCGGTAACCATGTCACTGTCACGGGGTACTGGGAAACGGTGGGGAAGCGGATACAACGACAAACATGGGAGGCACAAGTGAGCTCCTCACGCTCGTGCGCGCTGCGAGGGCAGCGACTGAGGACGGACAAGGCGAAGTGTGTGGGGGCGCGGTGCAAATATTGCTCGATGCGATCCAAGATGCACACTGTGAAGAGAATCACTGCGACACTGATGGGGTCGCAGCGCTGGCGAACGAGATGGTTGAGTGGGATGTCAGTACGCTAGAGCTCAAGCGCAGCGCCAAGACATCACTACTTGTGTTCCGATGGCGTGCTGTTGCAGCCGCGCTTGCGGCTCGAGCGCTCGTCCAGGATAACGCCTCAGAACGCTGGGATCGAGTGGTGTGTTGCCTAACAGATGATCGCTTCGCCGCTCTGGAAGCGCAACACGCTATCGTCGAGTGCCTCGCGCGAGGATCCGAGTCTGGAGCTATTACTGCATCTGACAACGAGATGCTGCAGCTTCTCAAGCAGTTCTATGTGACCCTTGACCGCATGACAAGCCGACTCACAGTCGAAAGCGTGTTGCTGGCGATCATTCGATCCAAGGACGATGTCAAGCGCGTTGTCAGTGCTGGTCTATTGCGAGCAGTGGTGCAAGTCGCACTGGACGAGCAGCGCACTCAGATCTCTCGTATGGAGTATGAAGAGGAAAATGAGGAGTCTGCTGCCACGGCTGCATCGCTGATCGAAGGCGCAGCACGGATACTGAACCACGTCTCGAGCATTGTCTGCCTCAAACCAGAGACTGTTACCGCTGTTCACACAAGTCCGATGGAAGTTCTCTGTAAGCATGCGGTTGAACTCGCTCTCAGTCGCGTGTCTATTGTCTTCGAAGACGCTGTTCGACTCTTGCAAATGCTGGCCGAGTCACCCATCTACAGACCGCTGCTAGTTCCAATCCGAGACTTGAGAGGCGTTCTCGACAAAGCACTGATACTCGCTACTGTTCCAGAAGGCAGTCCGACGATCCATGATTCGTATGTTCAAGCGCTCTGCAAAGATCTGCATGCGTCACTGGTACCGCTGATCGACGACTATGAGCGACAGTATGGCAGCGTGGTCGGCCTCGACCAGAACAGCTTCAACGAAGTGGCATCAGCTGAGGACACACTTGAAGCGGCACTGCACCACAAGAAGTGTGGCAATGCTTTCTACCAGCGTGGTAATTTTGCGACCGCTCGTCTTTTCTACAGACGCGCCATCTCCATGGTGCGTGCGGCTGAGTTCAACGTGGAGCAGAGTCGATCGTCGTTGTCTCTCAACGACGTCCGTGCTAAGTGTACTGTGGGTGCGTCAGTGCAAGTTGTACAACGCAACGGAGCCATGCGGAGTGGAATGGTGTCTGATACTGGTGACGATGAAGACGATGACACAGTTGAGGTCATGTATGACGACGGAGAGGAAGAAGAAGAGCGAGTGCCGCTATCTCGTATTCGGCTGCGCATGGATACGAGCTTGCTTGAGCAGTTCAAGACCGTCTCGATTGACTGTGCTATGAACATGGGCAAGGCATTCACGATGTTGAACGACTACGAGAACGCAACTGAGTGCTTTTCACATGTACTGGCGGTTCAGCCGCAATACATTGCCGCATTGTATCACCGTGGTGTCGCGTTCCTTGTGCTACATGATTTGAAACGAGCTCAACAAGACCTTTGGGAGGCGAACCAGCTCTGCAGCAAATGGAAGACACTGGGAAACGCTATCGAAGTCCGCAAGAAGAAGGCGCAGCACGCACAAATCGTTGCTGCATACAAGAAGCTGCAAGCTTTGCATGCGAGCAAGAAAAGAGTTGATAAAAAGCTGATCAAGCAGATGCTTGGCTACATATCCACAATCCCTGGCCTCCAAGGCGATGAGTAAAGCCGCTAAACCGCAATAGGATGATCACGGTTGGTATCGTCACTGTATTTTTATAAGGATCCCACACGAATGCCTCGTCCCGCGTTATCGACGGCATAAGCTTCGAGAAGCAGCTTCTGTGTCGTTGGATGTTCAATGAATGCCTGCATTTCTTCGATGGTCTTTTCGACTTGGCCATCGCGATTGTTACGCTGCGCAAGTGATTCGGCCACTTGCTGGTATCGATTGGTAATCTCCAACATCTACACCACCACACGCGCCATAAGAGGAGAGACGATAGAATTTGCTCAGGACTTCTTACCCGATTTTTCGATGGATACTGGAAGAACTGATTTTTCAGTCGGTCGATATCGTTGAGAGCAGGATCTCTCGGTGCTCGTGACGGCCCATGGTCACTTTCGTCAACGTCCTCACCCTTGAAAAATCGTGAAACAGAGCTTCCCCAGCGCGACAACTTCCCCACGATCTTGTTCGACACTTCCTTCGCCTTTTCACTCTGCTCTGGCGTCAAGAATGACAGCAATTGGGAGAAGGTCCCATCATCTTGCGCATTCGAAGCGTGCGTCTGTTGACGACGATCGCTTCGACGATTGTGTAAATCATCATCTCGCGCCCGTTTGTTCGAGCCGACCGCTGCAATCATGCGCTGAATATCTGCAACGATGGCATCCGTTTGCGCTGTTAGAAGCGTACGGCAGTGCATGCGCTGGTTCTTGAAGAAGAACGTCACGGACTTGCCACGCTGTGGGGTGATACGCGCAATGTCTTTCAATGGGAACAAATCGCTCACGTAGATGTGGTCTCTTTCGTCGGAAGCCTGGGCGTTCCGCTTGTCAGCTTTACTGGGGGGTACAAGTAATACGACGTTGCCTGATTGTAGCAGCATCGGCACAGGGCGGAGGGTGCCCGTGCGTGAATCGACCTCTTGACAGTGGTAGACTGCGCCATAGATATCGCGTTTGCGCATGCGCAGGCGCTTACCGCCTCTCGATCCTTCAGCATAACTGCTTCCATTGCCACTGCTGCCTGCTACATCACTTGTGGCTACAGATGTGTGAGGATCGCTCTGTCCCGGCATCGCATTTGGTTTAGCACGTGATCATCAACCCATTGCATGTCTTCTGCCACGTACCTCTTGTACAGCCGCGACGAAATCCTGCAGTATCATCACGAGCGTGTTGGATGGGCTCCAATGCGCGAGTGTTTGCAGTAGCAGCAGTGTATCGCCCGTCGTCTTGCTCACGCGGCGCATCTCCCGTGGCAGATACTCGGCCCCTTCGTAGATGCGGACACGAGGCGCACAGAAAGGGAACTGCACGACCCCGCGGACGCTGCGTGCTTGGTCGAACCGCATGGAGACTTCGAGTGCCGTGAGTGGGACCATGCGCAGCGCACTGGATCCCTCACGGAACGGCACATACACGTGGAAGCGGGCGACGGCCACTCCCTGCGGCTCGTCTACACATAGCTCGTGGAGCGTGGCTCCTGGGCACACCTCATACAGCTGCGCGCACTTGTCGAACTCGCGGTAGATGCGGCTGCGCCAGATACCGAACTGGCGGTCGCTGGGGCTCGTGGTGGCGCTCATGGCGACGCCTCTCGTCGACGCACGGCGGCTTCTCTTCCTCTGTGCGCTGTCGTAAGTTGCAGTGCAGGAAATCTGACTTGGCACAGGCTTGATCCATATCGGTACCGTACCGGTTTAATGACAGGAGGTTACCTGTTGTTTGGTGAGGGGGGGGGGTCAACATGGTGCAGATGGAAATGGAGCTTTTGGTCGCTGGTCAAGCACACGTGAGAGAGGAAGACGGGCAATCTATGGCATGGTGATCATTGCAACTACGAGCGGTAGATACTAGTAGTGAATGAGGTGAGTGTTGGCGGGACTCGAGCAAGAAGTCAAGAAGGGAGGGAGGGTAGACTCGGCTCGCGTTGATTGTGTTTCTAATTCTACTCCAGGTTCTTGAAGAGCGTGGTCTTGTCCTTTCGTAAGTGGTGCAGCTCGTCCACGAGCGCAGCGAGGATCTCGTCCTTGTCGTCCATCTTGATGCGGCCGTTGTTCATCAGCGACAGCTTCATAATCTCAAGCGCCTCCTTGTCTGGGTCTTCGTCGGCCACCTGCACAGTCATCTCTGGCAGCTTGATTTGATCAATCGGCTTGTGGTCGATGCGGCGGTAGAACTCCTTCAGGATGATCTCGAGCTTCTCTGGGGCTGGCTCTTCGCCGGAGATGTTGTACAGGTCCGTGAACATGTCCGTACCGGAGGTCATTGGCCACGACTTGTCGGCCATCAGCTCGGCTGGCTCCTCCCACTCGAAGTCGTCCACATCGTCCAGCATATCTGGGTTGAACTCACGGTAGCCTGGCTTGCCGTGCTCATCCTGGTAGAGCTTGTAGGGGTCGTACAGGTCGTCGTCACGCTTGCCATTCTTTGGGCCAGACGTCGTCTTGCAGCGCGCCAGAACCGACTGCACCGCCACAGTCTGCTTCACACTCTGGCGCTGAAGCACCACGCGGGCCGCCTGCGCACACAGCGCCGATCGCACCAACATCGCCGCCATGACTCGGGCTCCGTGCACTCGAGGAACTGTTTGCACCAGCCAAGAACTCTTCGACCACACACTACCAGCCCCAAATTTGCGTGGACCACATTTGTCAAAATAGTGTGGTAGACACAACACTGTTGGAGCATGAAAAGACGTGAGACCCCAAAAATGTGGAGCATCGAGGCCAATGGACGCTACAGCGCGTTCTCGGCGCAGCAACGCCTGCTCTTCCCAGTGCAGGATGGAGCAGACCACACGAAGAAGAGCTTGCTGCGGGCGTTGCAATTCGGGACCTCAACGGGCGTGGCTGTGTTGAATCCCGATGACCGAGGCAGTCTGCAGCTTGTCCGACACGCCCTCGACACCGCACGGACCAGCTTCCATCTCACGCAGTTCGCCATCGCAATCAGTACATGTCCTACATGGGGGCCTGGTGTGCTATCCGACCGCATCCATGATATCATAGGTCATCTTCGGGTTGGGAAGCTGACAGCGTTAATGCTCTCACGACCTGATGCTCTCGCATTGGGCGACTTCGCGACTAGTACGTCAAAGCGGAAGCGAGTGGTCCTCGAGTACTGGGAGGCAATGTGCGGTGTCCTTGAGCGCGGGCTTGCTGAGCAGATCGGTGTGGCAGATTTCCCTATTCAAGAAGTGGAATTTCTCTTCACGTCTTTCCCTCGCCAGCCGCCCACTGTGATGTCGGTCCATTTGGCCCTGGCATCCATTCGAACAGTACCAGGAGCGGCATCCCATCGGTCATTTCTTGCGATGCTGTCGTTTGCGCACAGCCGTCATATGGACTGCATTGTTCGCTTTGCGTACAGCAGTCTCGACGAGATCCCTGTTCACGTCCCTTTGAGAGACCAATGGTTCCAAATCGTCGAACGCGTTGCTCAGCACCATCGAGCTCTGGAGGTCAACGTCCCTGTGGTTCATGAGGCAGAAAACGAGCCATACCACATGGAGAAGCGAGACTGGGACCAAACTACAGCGCTCCAAACCAGTCAACAGATCATTCTCCGATACTTCATTCAAAAGGGTTGCATCGTTGTACCACTTCCTGGCAGCGAAGACGACGGCGGTGGCTCGTTTCTAGATGAAGACGTCCACGCCATTTTCTACATGCTGGCGCATCCGTTTTCGAGTCTCCCAGCAAATGCCTCGCCTGAAGTAACCTACTCGAGCATACTATCAACGGACATTCTCCGGCTTCTGGACCAGGTTCTTCCGCTGATGGTGATTCTCTCTTAGCCTCAGTTTCCCTCTCCACCCGGAGACTTCAAATGCTTCTCTAAGCGAAGCTGCTCGCGGTTCTTGATCTCCTGTCGGAAATACGATGCCATGAACTGATCACTGTGCAGGAAGCTGCGAAAGGTCTCGCCTCCAATCTCAACAACTTTCGTCGGTTTCGTGCATCGCACACTGTAGTGTCGAGTATGGATCGTGCAGTTGCTGGTTTGTCCAGATACACCAAGCGGGAAGTAGTCGCCCGTCTTGAGCTCTTCGACCACTACTTGTTCATGCTGACGTAGAACTTGCACTTCTCCCTCCAGAATGATGAAGAACGAATCTCGTTCTTCGCCTTCGTGATACACAAATTCACCGGGCTCGAGCGTGCGCTTCTTCACGGAGCCCTTGATTGCCTCCACACACTTGATGAGCTGTTCTTGAGTATGCATGCGTGCACTCGTCTCCACCTTTTCAGTGATTGTGGAAAACACGTCGCTCACGTTGAGGAAGTCGTCGGCAACGAGCTGAAGCACCTTACAAGGAGATGCTGCTTCTCCATCGGACGACGTCCCAGCACAACGATATGTCGCAATGCGTGGGTGCAATTGTCCATCGGGTCGCAGAAGTTCGATTTCGCCAAAGAAACTTCCTCGTTGGAGCCGCTTCAAAATAATCTCTTCGTCCTGCTCCTTCTCTCGTTTGACTTTCGCTGATTCCATTGCGCCTTCAGGGTCCTTCGTAAGCTGCTTCAAGACCAGGAAGCCCCCCAACCCATGAGCTTTTGCTCGTCCGATTGTCTTCACTGATTGCTCACTGGTCTTGATGGGGTTCTTGCAAGACACTTCCACTTCTCCATCAAGCAGAAGGAATACGTGATGGCCCGTTTGTCCTTGGCGAATAATCACCTCGCCAGGGTCATAACTAGCGGAACGCAATGTGGAAATGGCCAGCTTCACATCGTCGTAGCCAATGGCATTGATGCTCGACGGCTTCTTCTCGGGGTCTCCAGTTGCTCCTACCAGCATTTCGTTCAACTCGGCTTCGCTCAATGGCCGACCTAGTTTCTTGCTCACCCGCGCGAGATCGTTCTTCGTGATGAACCCTTTCTTCTCGCGATCAAACACATCAAGTGTCGACAGCAACGCGTCTGCTTTCTGGCTCAGGGCCTTGATGCTTGAGCTAATCCCCATCGTCACGGGATTGCGCTTATGGGTTTTCTCTTCAGCTGTCTCCGCTGAGGGCTCTTCGCCTTCCTCCAACGCATCGAGCAGTAGCACACCGAGAATACTCGCACGGAGACGGCGTCTACCTCGCTGGAAGCGCTCAAGAAGCTCTGCCGAGTTGCGGATGGGCTCCTGGCTTAGCTGCGCGTCCTTGGCAAGCCACGGGTGCAGCATCGCCTCCGCAGATGTCAAGCGCTTCTCTGGGTCTGGCTCGAGTAGCTTCTCAATGAGATCTCTCGCACGTGGTGAGATCGACTGCCACGCGCGAGTCTGGCGACTGAACTTGCCCTTGACGATACGCTGGCGGATCTCATCGTCCGTGAGGTTGTTGTACGGGTCGAATGGGTGCGACCCACATAACAGAATATAGAGCACAACGCCAAGAGCGAACATGTCCGCGTGCGGACCAAGTCGATACTCGCTAGTGTGCGCGTGCTCACTGGGTGACCCCTCTCCTGCGGGGACAGTGACCGTGCTATGGCGCAGTGTCTCCGGCGCAGCGTATGCGACTGTCCCCGTAAGTTGAGAGTCAGCGAAGAAGTGCTCGCCAACACGGAATGAGACGCCGAAGTCCACGAGGCACATGCGTCCATTATGCAAAAGGATGTTCTCTGGCTTGATATCACCATGAACGATGCCCTTGCGGTGGAGGTAGTGAAGCGCATCACACAGCTCGCGAATCGCAACGCTGGCTTGCTTCTCCGAGTACGCGCCATTCTCGATCAGGTGGTCGAATAGCTCACCTTCGGACGCGAGCTCTTGAACAATGTACCAGCACTCGTCGCTCTCGAACACACCACGGAGCTGCATAATGTTCGGGTGGTGGCCCGCCGTGCGCAACACGTCGACTTCGGTCCAGAATTCACGCGCTGGTGTCTCTCGCTTGCCCAGGATCTTGACTGCAACGGCCTCTCCGGAACGCTTGTCGACGCCACGGTGCACGACGCAGTAGCCGCCTTCGCCAATGATCTCGTCCGTGATGTCGTACACGTCGTGGATGGACAGTTGGGGGCTTCCGAGATGGTACGTCGTCTCACACTCGGTACTGCCTGGCACAGACAGGGCCGTTGTTGTAGCAGCCAGTGCGAGTGCACTCACGCCTGCTGCGAGCGCATACCACGAGGCGCCGTTGCCATCCCCATCGAAAGTGTATGCAACTGCCGCCACCTGCGCTCGCGTGTGGACGCCCTTTGCTGCGCCGCCGCCCATACACAGTGGGCGCACGCGCCTCGCCATAGGACCCGCACTCGCAGCGCCTCCATGCTCATGCGTGGGGCCGTGCAGACGGCTTGCGAGGCGCTTGGCCAGCGCGACACGTCGCGTCATTCGTCGTCGTCCGGCAGTCGATGGACTCGATGCCGGCCGAGTAACCGCAGACGAGGAGGGGTACACTTCGTGCACCCTCAAGTCAAGAGGGATCGGGTTGCCATCTGAGAGGACTAGTCACTCGGGTTACATTCGGAGGGTTACGTCAGACATAATGGCAGGGCCTAAGCTAATACAAGCTAGATTCGAAATGGAAGCTTCGAAGCTTCGAGAGATGCCATCCCTCATCCTTGATCATCATGGAGAGATCTGGAGCACGCCATCGCGTAGCAACTGACGCAGAGACCATCCCGTCGGCCGCTTGTACTTGTCGTCGACGTGCTTCCAGCTCCAGAAAGTCCACCCAGCGTGCGCATGCGAGAAGGCTTCGAGTTGGGCGTCGGCGAAGCGCTTGAGTTTCTGGCGGTCGTCACATGGGAAGGCCGAGCCAGGCGCGCCCAAGCTCCACTCGCTGAGGAGCAACCAGTTTCCTTGCCACGCTTTGATCTGGTCGCCATAGCGTCGGACAGCGTCCATGATTTGATCGGCGCTCTGGCCTTCGTATCCCCAGATGAAGTACGGATGCCACTCATGCCACACGTTTGAGTAGTCTGGGAACCGCATGAGGTCATCCATGACGGGTGGGTACTGCTCCGTTAGCATGGGCGCTGTGACCAAGACGCAATCATTTCCAGTGCTGCGGATGCTGTGGTAAGCGCGAACGTAGTAGTCGCGAACGATTTGCGGGTTCACAGGGTACTCGGGCTCATTCAGCAACCCCAGTCCAAGCAACGACGGACTGTTACGATAGCGATCCGCGAGGAAGCGCACAAATTGCACCGTGTTCTCCACGTTCTCCGGGTAGTCGCTCCAGAACTTGGTGCCACTCACGGGAGGTGCACTGTGGTCGCGACCGTTCTGAGATCCCTTTGCGCCATGCACATCCAACAAGACCGCAAGGTCGTGCTTCGGAGCCCACTCAAAGACCAGCTTGTCCACGTACTTTAAAGCACCCGGAGCGAACACCATCCACTCTTTCTTGTCTGAGATGTCTGTCGGATCAAAGCCCATCATCCAGAAGCCAACTGGAACGCGCACAGTGTTCAGACCAAACTGCTTGATTTCGGCAATGTCTGCTTCCGTGATCCAAGTCGCTCGGTGCTCATCAAAGCGCTGGTCGCCCTTCTCATGGCCCAGGAACGACATCGTCGCAAACTCGCCCTTGCAGCTAATGTCTTCCGGGACGTCATGCCAGATGACAGAGTCCCACGTCATCCAGTGCTCGGCGACAAGCCAGCCACCGAGGTTTGTTCCTCGGCATGGAATCTCACCACGACGGAGGCGTTGCTGGGTTGTCATGAGTGGAGGAGATGTCTTTATCGCAAATGCGTGGTGTATTCTGCGGTGCGGCAGTTTAGGCGCTGCGACGCGACGCGCTCGCCCAGAATTCCTCGAGTTCCTTGACTGCGACATGACCTGATGACAATGTTGAGAATGAGACCTACGACTTTCAACTCTGTGTCAGGCGACATACCTGAGAGATAGGCAGCTTGAAGCGAGCCCTGGTACTGGATGTTAGTGGCCTCGCCAGCGAACATCACACGCCCACCACCGATGGATTGTCGGAGGATCTCGGGATCCTCCGTCGAGCTATCAAGTGTAAGATAGCTATACGCTCCAAGAGCCCATGGATCCTTATTCCACCTGCAGGACGATTTGTCAGCCGCGTTTAGCTCGAGCCGCTATATCCTCAAATAAGTACCGAGTGATGAAGTGGTTCGCTGGCTTGGGAATGTCGTCGCCAAAGAGTTGCTGCAAGTGGGATGTGAATGCATTGACGATCTTACTGTCTTCGAGTTCAGAGGCTTCGAGGGCGGTAGTGCCGAAGAGCACTGCTTCAAGCAATGGAGCACCCTTGATGTGGTAGTAGTTGAAGACAAGCGGGAAACTGAGGTGCGCTTTACCAGGTGAGCTCTTGGACGGCATAACACTGCAGAAGAATTGTACGTCCTCGGCCCAGAAAACGTGCGGAAACTCGAGTAGAACTTTCATGTACTGGCCCATCGACGATCGCTCAATGGCAGCCCTTTTCTCTTCAGGAAGAGGCGGTGAAAATCTGATCGTTTCAGCCTTGAGTGCCCCTAGCGAAGCGGTGATGACGACTTGCTCCGCATGGATTATACGATCTCCACCGCGAAGATGAAGAAGGACTCCATCCGTCGGTGAATATTCGACGAGTTCTACAGGCGTATTCAGTTGAATAATGCCAGAATCAATCTCGGAGGCTAGATACTTGATGGTTTGCTCCATCCCCTTCGTGACAAGGCAGTGGGGTCCCGGGTCGTCACTGTCGTCCACAAAGTAATGATCAGCACATGATACCATTAACGCTTTTAGAATAGCATACCCGATGAGGTCGATCTCTTCGAAATCTTCCAACTGCAGTGTATCAGACGTCGCACCCATCCAACACTCGATCAGCACCAAGCAGAAGGCAACAAGCTCCCGACCGCGAGAATGCCCATCCACAAGGCGCATCAGTTCGACAGTCTTCTCATTCCTCAGGCCCTCACCATCCAGAAGCTTGTCGACGATCTGCTGAATTGAATCACCTCCATATTGGTCCTCGAGCTCCTTGTCCGTGGCAAAATGCTGCAGTGTACTTAGGAGCGCTTCACTCATCTTCCATGTGTACTGAACGTCCTCGTCACTCAACCTGTCGTGACCAGCGTGTAGCTGCATTCCGTTGCAGGACGCAGGGTGCAGCCATGGGTTGCGCTCGCTCACAACCTTATACTCGATGCCTGCTGGTACCACTAGATCCCGGAAGAATGGGTTGCTTTGTGAGGCACCGTGGATCCACGCTGCACCAGCCTCGACAATCGCTGGGCTCTGCTCTCCAAACACCACCGATTTAACGCGCCCACCGATCCGTTCCGTCGCTTCAAGCACGGCGATCTGGTCGGCGCGCGCACGGCCACTACGCAGCAGCTCTCTCGCAACCGTGAGCCCCGCCACACCAGCGCCTACGACCACCACGCGGAGCCTCTCCGTCATCATCCTTCGTGGCTGAACCTCGCACCGGAGTCGGTCCCGACTCAGAATCAACCGGTTTCGTTACCGGTTTTGTCGCCCTTCTGACTTCCGACACCCGGGGGCACATGCTGTCGTTCGCTCCTGCTGGCGTGGCGTGTTCCCGACTGAGCGCCATCGAGTGAGCATGGCGTCGCTGTCTCCCTCCGCCGCCGCGCCGGCCTCGGGCTACGCGTTCTCCTCCTCCGCGCGTACAACCGTCACGATGCAGCAGCTCTCGGCCTTCGCCATGCGCAACGTCGCAACGCCCGGGAGCTGCGGGGGCGAGCTCATGGACTTGTACTTCAAACTCGGTGCGTAGCGACACGAGCGAGGGAACAACGAGAAAGAAGGGACTAATGGAGTGTGCTGCGCTAGTGGTCGACGGTCATGTCGTGTATGTGAGTGAGATTGTGCGCAACACACTCAACCCCGTGTGGATGCCCTTTGAGCCCGAGATTTTCGCCCACGAATTTGATGGGACCTCGACCTACAATGGCGCACCGCTCTTCTGCGGCACGGTATTTGATATCGTGGTCGTGCGTGTCCGCAACTACAAGATGGCGCGCAGGAAATCTAGCGCGCTCTATGGGAAGATTATGGCCGACGAAGCCGGAACAGAGGACGATGAGGAAGATGAGGATGAGATAGAGGATGGAGACGCCCCCACAGTCGAGAAGAAGCAGGAGCCAACCACAGGCTTCGTCTTCTCTGGGGTTAACAAGGTGGGGGCGCCTTCGACTTCATTGAAGATGACGAAGATAGCGATCTCGAAGAGAAGGACGCGATCCCCGAGAGCGAGTGCACGACGCTCGTGATGTCGAGAGCGCCGTCGCAGCGACGCAAGTCAACGACCATCTACGAAGAAGAGATCCTCACTATCCCGTTTAACATCCGCGAACTCGATCCACTGCCCATTGGCCTCACTGAGATCTCGAACCTTCCTCTCAACACGTGTCTCTTGGAGTTCAATGCGCGTTTGTATGTCAAGCGTGAGGTAATTGAACTACTGGTAGAAATGGGCGTGATCGCTGCGAAACATTCGCGACGCAAAGGTTCTACGATCCAGTTAAAGGAGTATAGTCTCCACGACGGAATTGACAATCTGGAGAGAATACGCACGCTGAAAAAGCAAATTGAAGAAGTCACTATGGACACGCAGTCCCTGCAGGAGCAGATCAAGCAGCGCCTAGTGGGGGCCGAAATGAACGTTGTAAAAGATCACAAACGGGGGGCTGTACAAGAGAGAATACTTGCACTTCGACGTCAGATTGCCGAGAAGCGGGACACCATGGACCGATTGAAAGCCGTGATGCAGGACGAGCGCCGCACTTTTGAAACCGACATCCACATTCCAAAGGCATTACTAAATATGATGCAAATGAGCATGCGCTACAAGGACGAGAAGCAGGGCATTTTGGAGCGACGATGCGAAGTGCTACGAGCTGCACATAAGATTCGATCTCGCCAGGCAATGCTGGTGAAAGAACTTGGCACCGTGTATCCAATCGAGTATGTTGGTGTTGGCGAGTACTCCATTCGAGGCATCAAGATCTCCAACTCTGATCTAAGCGCCACGGGCCGTGCAGACGATGAGCAGCTCTCCACTGCGCTTGGCTACATCGCCCACTTGGTGTTCATGCTAAGCAAGTACCTCCATGTGAATCTGCGGTACAAAATCATGCCTTACTCTTCCCGATCATACATAAAAGACGAAATCAACGATCCGCACGGTGAATACCCACTCTATCGAAAAGGCGTGGAGCGGGATCGATTCGAAAGGGCGATTTTCTTCTTGCGCAAGGATGTGGAACAGGTGCGTGGTGGAGTTCACATGCTTTGGGTTATTACA
>KE464161.1:17018-35273 GCA_000387445.2 Pythium aphanidermatum DAOM BR444 | reverse complement strand
CAGACACCAGAGTTGATCAATCACCTGCATCGCAAGCCAATCAATGGGGCAGTCTCGTTGACTTGCGCCATCGAGACGCTTAGCTTTGCATTTGATTATACAACTATGGTTTGCCCCCGACACTATGATTTATTCATGGAACGCTATGTGGAAATGGTGTTTTCCGTGTGCGGAAACACAACGATCCACTCGCGTTCTTATACCAAAAAACGTCTTCACGCACCCAGCCATCAACGACTTCTCCAGTCATGATGGCAATTCTCAAGCCGAAAGCACTGCTACGCATCGGCCACCATCGTATCGTTCCGGATGGAACACGAGAAAACTCAGTTGAAGTTGATGAGTCGGGGCCGCAGCTACCAAGTCAAGTTGAGCCCACGAAAGGTCGACGGCAAGGACGATGAAACCCGCGAGCCTTTCACACACACTCAAAACAAGCTTCATTTTTAACAAATTCAGTTGGTTAGCTTGATTTCTTCTCAAGTACAACGTAGTAAAAAACTACGACTTAATGGTTGCATTCAATTGGATAAACACCATCTTGTGCTGTGGTGCATCACACATAGACGATCATACGAGCCAGCTGCAAACTCTACAATGCAGCGAAGAGCATGCTGCGGCATCTGCGGCCATGCTTTCGACGTCGAAATCGACTGGTTGTCTCCTTCACTGGCCTTCACTCGCTTGTGTTGCGGTCTATCGGTCGGATGGCCTACCGTACTCCTTAGCGCAATCATCATCTCCTCCGCCGAAAAAACCAATCTCGTGTTTTACGCGTCAACTCGCGGCTTGTCCGTGCCCACGATCGTCTTTACGTCTTCCGTCACGATAACGTGCGTGAGCTGGTGGTTTTCGTCGAGCATCTTTAGGAGCTGTCTGTAGAGCTCCACCTTGGATGCACCCAGACCATTCTGAGAGAGCCCCATGAACGATATGCGGACACCTCGAAGCATGGACGTAATGCGGCTTGTGGGGTCTCGCAGTGCCGCGAATAATTGTTGCCAGCTATCAGTGCCTTGTACTCGCGTCGAAACGACGTGGAGCTCTTCGAGACTATATAGATGATATGACTCGCGTGCTGTAAGCCACTGCCAGCTTTCGACGGTCCCTCCATTGAACTTGAGCAATCTGATGTGCTGTTGAGTCTCGCAAACTTGGCGCATCAACGCATCAGTGAAAACGACTGTATGTGAGGTGCTGTGAACGTGAGGGTCTTCAAACGTGTCCTCTCAATCGCTGTGAAGAATTTCATAACGGCAAGCGTGTCGAAACTGGACTTGACAATCAGTTCCAAGTGACGAATCGGAGGCTCCCGCTTGATCATCGGACACTGACCAAGCACTGAAGCTCTATCAACCCAACACGCCGCACCAACGCCAGGAAGCACCACGGTGACAAAGTCCTGATTTGGATCGTCTTCTAACACCTGATACCGCTCACCTCGTGGCGAAAGGTACGAACAACTACTCGCTAAAGCCAGTGAAGTTGGATGATGCCTAAGTCGTAGCTTGGTCCCATCAGCGAGTCGAGCTTCACTTGGTCCACCGAGAAAATCGGTATCTTGATATTGCACTTTGTTCTCGTGGGCCCGCCAGTACGCAGTCTGGAGTGTGTCCCGATAACACAGCGAACGATAGATGTCCTCTGCGTCTTTCACCGTAAGACTGTCGACTTGAAGGCTTACCGATTTGATGTGGTGCGTTGTGTAGTAACTGAACACAGCGTACCCGAGCCAGGCCCACCATACATCTGCTGTGATCGCATTAGCTTGTTGCTCTGTGGTGCTAGGGAAACTCCACGCGAACGAAGCTAGACTCGAACTGCGGGCGATAGCAGTGCACAACGCTCTGACACCCACTAGGTCGGCTCCTCCGTGTACCTCGAGGCGGTCCAGACAATGTTTGGTCACGACTTCGCTGGTAAACCGAGCTGCCACTTGAAACTGCATCTTTGAAAAGTAGAACGCATGCCACGACGCCTCAAAAATCATGTCTTCAGCGCACTGAGCCATCAACACGAGGCTCATTGTGAGGTTCGTCGGATAGTTGTTGGCAAACTCGTATCGAATGTATTCAATATCAAACACTGTGCGCGCAAACGGAGTCAAGACACACGGCTCAAGCTCGACTGATTGCTCAGCAAACAAACGACGTCGAGGCTTGACTCTACGAGCCGACGGCGGTACAGCTTGAGAGGGATCACGATATAGCTTGGACAGAGTAGCTGCCATGTACAACGCCCGTGCCGCTTCTTCCGTGTCCATGTCCCAGTCGACACGCAACTGAATGGCGATTCCGAATGTGAATCCTCTCGCGCCATCGCCACCATTTCGGCCGCTCTCTCGTGATAGGAGCAAGTGAGAAGCACATGCCATTGTGCACGACGCGCAACCATGGGCGGAAGGCTCTGCGCAGCGTCGCCACATACTCGGGCGCGTTCGCGAAAGGGTTAACTCTTTACGGAGGTATTTATTTCACGGGACTAAAAAACGCTACACTTCCGCGATTCGCTCGTGCCAGTGTCGCCAAAGCTCCTTCGTACACATCTTGATCGCACTGCACTCCGGGAGCATTCCCTTACGTCTTAGCTTCATTTTGCCCATATGAGGCAGCTCATAGTTGTTGCCGCCATTTGCCTTCAGCACGCTGACCATGCAGTTCTGCAAGGTCAAGAAGATGTTGTGCAGGGTCTCAGTCGTCATGGCTTTGTACGCTTCATTGACTGCGTCAATGATTTCTGCGACGCTGCGCATTCGCTTTTGGTGTTGTAGAGACTGAAGAGACGCGAAAAGACCGAGATCCAAGACATTCATGTCGGGAGAGTTCGGTGGCTGGAACCCCAGACAAATATTCCAACCACCCTCCGAGCCAGCCTTCACGATGTCGGGGTCGAAAGGAGACACGTGTAGTTTCGCATTGTCCTGCTGGATTAGAATGAGAAGCTTGCTGTCGCCATGGGGCCATTTTTCCTTATTTGCTGGATATACGTAAGTCAGTAGATATCTCTTGTACACCTCCGTATCTACCGTCTCGATGTTGCGGAGATATATCGACCCTTTGACATGGTTCTTGGTGGTGCGCTTTGCCTTATACCATTCTGCAAACGGCCAGATCCCAAGCTTTCCATCCCAGACTCCCTTGCGGTGTGGGTCGAATCTGCAAAGTCAAACTAATACTAGTATACTAAATATGACAAAAATATAAACGCGGAGGTTTCACCTTGGTCGGGCGACTGCAGCCAAGAACATGGTCTTCGGAATGAAGCGCATGCTATGTTGCGTCCGATGAGGCACCTTCTCGCCTTCACACAGCAAATAATGGCGCACATCCTTGTCGGCATTGAACCATTTCTCATCGACGTGCACGACGTCGACCATGGGCTCGAACGTGAGAGTGGTTTCATCAATGTAGCATAGTGCATGCTCGATTCGCTTCTACTTGTGCTCGTCGGTCAGCACAGGCTTGATGCGCCCTGCACGGCGCTTGCCGTGTCCTTCCTCAACAAGCTGACTCACCATGTAGCGTGTAAGGCCAGAAGCCGCCGCAGCCTGGCGAGTATTTTGACGATCTTCAACCGGAACAGACCGTACTTTGGTGAGCGCTTGATCGCGGTCCTGGCGCTTTCTACCGCTCTTCTCCTTGACCTTGCTGTTTTTTGCAGCGGTCAATATGTTGCCCGCGGCACGCTCCCGGCAGTAGGCGGCTCATATTTGGGACATAGTTCGCCGCTCACGGTTCCACTTTCTTCCCAATCTGGCGAGAACGCCACGAGGCACAACGCCGTCAACACTAGACTCTAGAATCTGATCGATGATGAGTCGGCGCTCTTCATTGGTCAGGTGCGTCATAACGCTGTTGGAGAGGCTTTGTAGAGCTTGTTGTCGTTCTGGCGGAGGTTTGAAAATGGGGGACGTCAGCTCGAGAGCTCCGAGCCGACGCAGCTCTCGAACCAGAGCCCATTCTGGGCCAAACATAATATCAACCAATAGCAGGCATTTAGCTCTACATTTACCACCAATCAGAAGTGATTTTGGCGAAAAATTGGCTGCATTATGGTGATCTTAACACTTTGTCCTTGTCATTTGAAATAATAAATTATATAGCATACTCTCACAGTTGAGGTTATTTTTATAGATCTGCCGAAGAGAAGCGATGGCGCGGAAATGGTTCCAGCTCGTGGGTGAGGACGGCGACGCGCTGACGTCGGCTGATGCCGTATTCGTGGATATCGAAGATGTTGTAGCGTTGCGAGACGCTGTGTTTTGCTAAAGTCCTCGTGCTCTTCTTCCAACTGTGATCGCGGCCGACCTCATAGTGTTTGCGGACGGTGTGGGTCCGCGGGATTCCTTGGCTCACATTGATGAGAACGAGACACTGACCGTGCAAGTGTCGACGCGACAGCGCAGAGAACCAAGCGGTTTGGTCGGAACGTCGTTGACGTACGCGGACGGAATCAACCCTGCAAGTGTTCATTTCAATCGTGATCGCATATTGACGAGAATGGCCGACTGGATTACCGGAGAAGAAGGGAAAAACCGATTCTTGCTTTTGAATTCCCCCGCAGCTTCTGGCAAGACGTCGTTGTTGATTTGTTTCAACATAAGTATCTCCACTTGAAGTCTGTGTACATCTCTCTAAAGGAAAACTGCAACCCATTGGATTTGCTTTTACGGTTTGGATTGGACATTCGACAACCAACATGTGCGTATATGGACGTCATTTATATGGTGGATGACGCTCAGTATCGATACGATGATCCTTCATTTTGGCTTGTGTTGATCAAGGATTTACCGCTATTTATTAGTGGCGGTGTGCGGTTCATCATTTCTGCAACTCACGTGATTTCCACACAAGACCAACCAAGTCCTGTGAATTTTCAAGAACTTGAAACGATCACTCGAGAACATTTGCTTTTGTCCGACGAGCAGTCTCTGGTGCTTCTCAGCTCGCAACAACCTCTCGGCTTGCCGACTTGTATGCAGGAGTTTTCCGAGCTGAAGAAGACTATTACTGAGCATTGCAATGGACTAATCGGTGCATTGTGCATGTCTGTCTCTTTCTATGCGGATCAGTTTCGTCACCACCGTCCAACCGAAGTCGAATGCCTACGAGCATTTTATTCGAAAAACTTCTGGCTCACATGGGTCGTTGTTTTGGTACTGTTGATCAAACTCGCATTTCAGCTAAGTCGAATGATGTTCTTATGAAATGTGTCTTGGGAGAACGCATTCAGTCCATCCACCAAGTGGATCAGACTGTTTCCGGCGTTTTGGCATCGTTCGCCAAAGCTGGGATTTTTGAAGATCGATGTACAGAGATATTACGTTTTCTCTTCTCTCTTGGCGAAACGGTTCTACACGGATTGCTATTTCCCATTGCGTGCCGACACTGATCCCTCGACTCTTCGTGAACTTGTGATGAAAGCAATTCAAAGTATGTTGGCGAGATTCCTCGCGTTATCCACATCGAGTCCAGATGATTTTCCAAAAGAAACCACATTCCAGCATTTGTTCACATTGGGACTTTTTCAGAATACGACTTGTGATACTGCGATTTGCTCCGAGTTGTCGAGGTGGTTTGCTACAGGCGCTACTGTGAATGGGGAAATCGACTTTTTCGTGGATGGTGATCACGTGTGGGGCATCGAGTTAGTAAGATGTGGGGCCAAAATTGGTGAGCACATGAGCCGTTTCGGTCCAGGGGGTAAATACGCTGGTTTGGAATCGAGTGATTACGTCGTCCTGGATTTCTGCAAAGGTGTTCCGAATGTAAATCAAGATCCTCCTAGAGCGACCGCATCCTTTCCCGTTGATGACACAACTGGAGAGACTCGTTTTAGTGAAGTAACTGTCAAGTATGGGGATTATGGAGCCGTCACATTGCATTTACAACCTTAACATATAACTAAGACACTACAATATATATTGGTTACGTTTATGGTGTTCACTCTGCTGTCCTATCCGACACATCGGAGCTCACAAGCTGACAAACCAAACCTTTGGCCTCTGGAGTCTTTCGAGTTGAGTTCCACTGCTGTGTCGAGTGGCCAGAGCGGCTGCTTCTGCGATCACTCTTACTTGGGCGTTGAGTCTCAGGAGCTCAGCCTCTGACACGGCCCTTTGGCCTGTCCACTGAAGGATGCAGCATATTGGTGGACAGCCGCATGGAGTTCTGCACTTATTGGAGATGTGTGCTGGAGCTCTCCGCTGGCCGTGCCTTTGTTTGATGCAGAGATATGTACAGTGCACTGTACCAAATTGTGGGAGAGCCCGTGAACATGAAGCCCAAGTGGCAATGTACATGTATTAACTATGCAGACTGTTGATCTGGTTGCTCCATCGCCAGGTTGAAGCCGATACAGTGCAAGGAGTGTCAATCTTAAAGTTCAGGTCATCTCCCACGATCAAGTGGCACCTCTAGAGTGCACCCGCTGGTTCGACCACATGAGCTTCCAACTGCCACAAAATTAAAGGCCATCTGCAGTCTGCAGCTGCTCCTGAAGCGACATATTGAGCCATCTTCGGCTGGCGGATTCGCCGAAGAATCAGTCTGGTCCGAGGTGACATCTCCACTCAAAGACTCAGCCTCATCATAAGACGATGCAAGATCACAGATGAGCCCCGAACAAGGTAGAATAAGCGGTGATATCATAAGAATCGTTGAGAGAGACATCACCCGTTCTGAAACCTCTGAGCACTCACTGCAGCATCTGTGGGTGAGATTGTGGTGTCGCCCTCCGAGCCGTGGGACTTCGTCCATCCCGCTGGCACTGGCGCACGCTGTCGTCTCCTGGGTATTCCAACCCCTCTGTCGATAGACGATACGATGCCTGATGTCCCTCGCCCACCCGAGTGTCCATGGTGACAAAATCGCCCTCACTTGGTTTAGTTCCATTCTCCTTTCCACGAGCAGACATCACAGCTCGCACAGTCACGATGGCGCATCGCACGAGGCCGACGGCACCGTCCAACCCTCGCCAGGGCATCGTGCTGCTCGAAGAGAGCGAGCTCACACGGGTCCTGCCCAATCATGGCATCCCTTTGTCGTCCCGGGGAGGCCCGGGTCGCCCGCCACTTGTACTACTCCATCAGGATGTGTCCCGAGTTCGTACGGCGAGTCAAGGCTCGTCTCGGCGGGGATACAACGACCAACGCATGGTAAGGCACTCTCAGGCGCCTTCCTCTACCATCGACTCAGTCACCGAACGTCAGGGACCGTTTCACATCTCCCACACCCCCATGATTTCGAGCAAGCTCTCGGTGACGTCCGTTGACACAGTGCCACTTTCCCATGGTGCGTTCCGGGCCGGCGGTCCTGTGGATCTCTTCAGCAGACACTACGTTGGCTTGCTGCTCAACTGGATTGTGATCGGCTTCTTCAATGGTGGTATCCAAGCACTCGTGTATCCGTTGTTCTTAGAGTACCTCGGGATGGAGGACTTCCATGCGTCGTCGATCCTCACACTTCTCGACTTCGCGTGGTATCTCAAATTCATCTTCGGCTTCATCTCTGACTCATGTCCGATCAACCGCAAACGACGGAAGCCGTATATCTACATTGGCTGGAGCGTGTTCCTCATCTTCATGGTCACTATGGCGTTTATGCGCGAAGTTGAGCCTTTGCACGACAGAAACGGAGACATCTTGAACGAAGACGCACCGAACGACGGCCCTCGCTACGTCATTCCACTCATGGCAGTGTCATTCGCACACTTGATGGCGACCGTGGCTTGTGAAGGCATGATGATTGAGTTTGCCCAACGCGAAGGCGAGTACGTGCGTGGTCGGACTCAGTGCATTATCATCATGTTCCGTTTCTTGGGCGAGTTTATCGGTACCATGATCATCTCGATGACCTGCAATGGACCAGAATACGGCGGTGACTTCAGTGTATCTTTGCCCCTCCAAGCAACATTCATTCTTCTAGGGTTTGTCGCGGCATTGGGTATTGCTGTGACCAAGTTTTTCCTCGTCGAAGAAGCAATCACCACGAGCTCGCAGCCGATTCGATCGCAATTGCGCCGCGTGTGGGGTATCGTACAGCAGCGTCCAACCTGGCAGCTGATGGTCTTTGGCTTCTTGTGCAAAAGTGCAACCAATTACGACATCCTTGAGTACCAAGCTGTCTACTACCGCTGGCTTCATGTTGGAAACCTGGTACTCAACATCTCTTCCGCCCTGGAGAAGACTGGCCTCATTGCTGCTGCTTACTTGATGTACAAGTTCTGGGTCAACACGAACTGGCGCACGCAACTGGTCGGAAGCCTGGCGTTGGGAATCGTGATCACATTGCCTGTCGAACTCATCACGTACTTTGACGTCTGGCGAAACCAGTACTTCTACCTCACCAAGGACCAACTTGTCGGCGTCTGCGATGCTGTGATTTGGATCTTGCGACAGCTTGCGATCGTCGAGATTGTCGAGCCCGGGTACGAGGCCACGACTTACGGCTTGATTACGACAGTGTATAACCTCGCGACTCCGACTGTGTCCTTCGTCGTCAAGTCCTTGGCTGCGGCGTTCAACCACAAAAAGCAGAATCTCGACGCTGATACGTCCGCAGTGCGTTGGCATATCACCATCGAGCAGTTTGTGCGCATCGCCATCCGCATCGTTGTCATCTTGGCCGTGCTCCCGCTTCTTCCACGACAAAAACGCACGCCAAAGAGCTCAAGCTGCGCGGTTCGCGTAGCATCGTCATCCCCGTCACCTTGAGCGTCGTCTTCGCGTTCATTTTCGTGGCGTCAATCACGTCGAACATGCTCGCGCTCTTCCAGTCCACCGCATGCCTCAAGTTTGCTGGAGGCGACGGGTGCTGAACACCATGGGACCCCGTCGCTGGGACTGGCAACCGGGACCAAGCCCAAGTTGCTGTATAATGTCGTTCAAGACGTTAGAGGAGTGCCAGGAGCATGAACTGGATGGTGCGGCGGTATCGTTGAACTCTAAAGCACAGTGACTCGGTGATGTGGTGCTATTACTGCACAAGCGACAGAGGGAACAATCTTGCATCCCGGCTCGCTGTGACCAGCACGGTCACGATAAAAGACGATGCGATTGGTCCTCTTCACGCGTACGTAAGCCTCTGCCGGGTGCTGTTGTGTGTGTGCACCTGCGGGACGACGTTACCATACACACACTCACACAGGATTCATCGCATTGTCGCAGTACGGGTGTCTAAGAAACGCTCCTGCTGGTGGATCATTGTCGATACGTCTGTTCAACTAAGTAATACAGGCATCGTATTAGTGTCTGAACAATCGGTACAACGAGGAGGTCCTTGCCACGTTGGCTGCCCTTGACAACAGCACCCAGACTGTATGTATGCATCTCCACAATTATCATCGCAGTTCCTCTCTGGAGCAGTACTTTAGCTCAGGGCGCGAAGACGAGATCCACCGTCGTTGTTTGGTGTGTGTACGAGCATCCACTAATATCTATTACGTGGATAGCCCGATGTTGGCTGGTGCACAAGACACAGCTGATGGTCACATTCAGGAAGGACAAGATATCAGACGTCGGTTTCGATCCAGACTTCACGCCCAACTTTGCAGACCTCTCTATTGCCTCGTCACGCTCCATGGAGATCGAAGGGAAACCCGCAATTTGTCTGTCACAGATGGGCAGGACAACTCCGTCAAGGCAGCGGATTGGTCTATTCTCCATAATAGCACAGCCTCATAAAGCGCCAGATTGGCATGGCGGGAGCAAGTTCTCGGCTGGAGACGGCTGCTGACTTGCTGACGTGGCTTCAGACTGGCTTGCCACAGCACATTGTGCAGCACATTCGGCCACGAAGACGTAGCCATATCGAAGAGCTCACGTAACATATCAAGGTCCTATTTGTACAAAAAACGCTAAAAACGGTATCTACAGAAATGTTTTACTTAGAAAATTTATAATATATAAACAAACAAACCCTAATTTGAAATTGTCAAAACTGTGACATGGGGGTTAGGGTGTCTGCCTTGAGGCAGGTCACGTGCCACGTCTTATTTATGTGCGACTTGTTCAAACCATGTGCCACTCCGGCGACTGATATCAAGAACGCGAGCCAGAACCGGCTGCTCCTCGGGGCGATGCGCCGAACTGCGACTCGGCTTCTCACCATCAGTTTGTTGGAAGATTATGACGCAAAGTGCTCCTCTCCAGCGTGAATCCCAGTCGACAAGACGGCCTTTTTCGAATCATCCGAGTTTCTTCACGCGTCGATTCTAGACTTCTCACTCGATGTACACTAGAAGAGTATGGAGATTTAATCGATTCTGACCGTCCCCCAAGCATGGTTGGAAAAGCGCATGAAGTTGTGGCACTTGTGGCAACTTCCAACGCAATGGCGACAGTGCTGGCCGTGTGATGGTGTCTTCGCTGGTTTCTGTTGAGTGGCAGGTTGCCAGTTGCTGGCAATTCGCTGCCACGACTCGACAGATGCCCATTCTTTCGTGCACACGCACTCTCTACACCCAGTCGTCCCGATTCGTGCACCCAGCAGACGCTCGCCTCAGCTGTTCGGCTCAACGACACGAAGAAGATCCAGACGCATCAGTCGCCTGCAACGAGGGCGGTTCGCCCCCCACGCACACGCGTTTGGTCTTGGCTTGTTTGAGAGGCGGTCAGCGTGTGTTCACTCACACTCTCGCTTTTCTCCGTTGCGGACACAGCGTGTCGTGTCACTCGGTTCATTCTTGGAGCACTACACAGAAGTGTCCAATAATGAAGCAGGGCAGCAGCAACTTCCACCCAGTGGCTCAGCAGCCTCTGCCCAACTCTGCTGAACACAAAGAGATCGTGCTGCTTGAGGATAGCGACCTCTACAAGTATCAGCCAACCGGTGTTGCCCTTGGCCACCATCAAGTTCAGGCCCAAGCTCTGGGACAACCGCAGACATACTTCCCACAACAAGACCAGCGTCTGCCTCAGGCACCAGCTGCAGCCCAGTTTGCCGTCAACCCGAACCAGTACAACCACCATGCTCGCCAACACCCAGGCCGCTCTTCGGCGATGACGTCATTGTCCCAGCCGAACTCGGACCGTGAGAACTACGGACCTCGACAGTACCAGCTTCACGCCACTCCGTATGCCCCACCGTACCAGTACTCACACAAGCCATCACTGACGTCGGTCGACACAATCCCACTCAACCACGGTGCTCTCCGCCCAGGCGGCCCTGTCGATCTTTTCAGCCGCAACCACATTGGCCTTCTTCTCAACTGGGCGATTGTCGGTTTCTTCAATGGCTCAGTTCCAGCTATCACATACCCGCTCCTCGGCTCCTACCTGGGTTATGGTGACTTCCAACTGAACGCCGCACTCGCTCTGCTCGACATGCCATGGCTTTACAAATTCCTTGTTGGTTTCATCGTGGATTGTGTTCCTATCAACCGCCAACGCCGAAAGCCGTACATCTTCATTGGCTGGACTGTGTTCATGCTTTTCATGATCGCAATGACGATCATGCGTCAGCCAAACCCGCACGCATCAGCAGGAATTGGCGATGACGGTTCAGTCTCAGATGGCTCCCGATACGTCATCTCGATGATGTTTGGTTCCTTCGCACACCTTCTGTCCACAGTCTCCGTCGAAGGTTTGATGGTGGAGTACGCCCAGCGTGAGGGCGAGTTCGTCCGTGGCAAGACCCAGAGTTTGTGCCTTATTTTCCGTTTCATCGGCGAGGTGACGGGTACTCTTGCAATTGCTCTTGCTCTCAACAGTCAAGAGTACGGTGGCAACTTCTCAGAGGCTGTACCTCTGCGAGCCATTTTCGGTGCGCACGCAGTGCTAGCAGCTATCGGCATCCTGATCACACGGTCTTTCCTTCAGGAAGAGCGATCTTCGATCGGTAGTCAGCGTATCGGCAGCCAGATGCGTCGTATCTGGATCATCATGCAACAGCGCACGACATGGCAGATTACGGTTTTCGGTTTCTTGCAGAAGCTCGGAACGACGTACGAAATTCAGGAGTACCGTCGCATCTACACGGACTGGCTTGGTGCTGAGCGACTTACGATCAACGTCACGGATGCGATCACTGGTGCGGGCTACATCATTGCAGGTGGTCTCTACATGTCGTTCTTGCTCAACACAAGCTGGCGCAAAATTCTTGTGACCAGTGTTACGCTTGGTGTGGTGGTCATGATTCCAGTCGATATGATCACTGTATACGACGTGTGGCGAAGCCAGACCTTTTACCTGATCAAGGCCCAATTTACTGGTGCTCTCGACGCGCTTCTGTACGTGCTTCGAGTCGTCGTCATTGTCGAAGTCGCTGAACCAGGCTTCGAGGCAGTGACGTACGGTGTCATCACCACTGTTTTCAACCTGGGCACTACGGTTGTGTCGATGTCCAAGAACCTTGTTGCTACGACCTTCAGTCCGTCTGTGAAAGATCTTAAACTCGACACTTCGGCGGTGCGCTCGCATGTCACTCAAGAGTTCATCTTCAAGTATGTCATGCGCGTGGTGATGATGTTCATCGTGCTCTGGCTGCTGCCTCGCCAGAAGCGCCATATCAAGGAGATCAAGGTGCGCGGCAACCCAACCATCGTCATCCCAGTGGTGCTCTTCATCATCTTCGCGGCTCTGTTCGTGGTGTCTGTCACGTCCAACCTGCTTGCGCTCTTCGAATCCACGTCGTGTCTGGTGTTTGCCGGTGGGCCTGGCTGTAAATAAGATTGTTTCCTGAAAAATACTAGTGTCACGCATGTGGGAGTTCATGAATCCTTGCCCTCATCTTCTCTCCTTGACACTCGATCCTGGCTTGCAAATTTCATGTACCGGTATGCTCATGCCTCATGATGCAGCACAAGGATCGTCAATGATGTGCTGACCAACACAACGCATGGGTGTGATGTCCATGCTGTTGGGTACACTGACATCTGCACTGGATGTCTGCATGAATCTTGGAGACGCGTACAGGACGGATTTGACTCTGAAGAGGCACTCGTGTGGCTGGACAGGCTTCGAAGTGAAAGTGTCAACCTAGAGACTCTAGGGTCTCTAGGCTAGAGTAAGATCGCTGTGCATTCTGCGACGACACCACTCACAACTGGGCAAACGATCCCAGTACACGTCGAGGGTTTGCGTGCAAGCCGAACGGTTCCGATTCTGAAATGGTCCATCTCGCTCGCTGCGTCTATTATATATAATAAGGTAAGAAGAGCGTCCGAACGAATGCGCAACCCAAGCGCTTCGTGTGACAGTGGACGCCGGACACTCAATTTTGTGCACACGAATTGGCCCGTCAGCTGGTCGCACGCAGAATCTCAGAATGCTCACATGCGGATTTGATGTGCCTGACTGAATGGAGGGACAGACTCCACGATTATCTGCAGGTGAATACAGATACTTGTACTGGCGGAGGCTGCCCACAAGTCCTCGATGATAGCAGTTTGCAATTTACAAACGAATCAGCGACGGTATCACAAAACCATGTGGGCAACTGACGTGGCCAAGCTCGCGGCATGACAATCTTTTGGAAAATCCATTCTTAAACCAGCCGTTTCTAAAGCAGGGTGTTTATCAGTAACGCCGTTTTATTTTACGGTATAAACGAAAATTTGGTTAGAGGCCAGGCAGGTATGAATATCTTGGTTTGGAATCCTTTTCCGTGAGGGGTAGGTGAAGAAGTGACTGTTTAAGAATCGTCCTGGTTATGCACAACAAGACAATTGCCGTGCTGAGATTTACACTGATACACGGCTGACCTGTGCAATGCACTCGGAGTGGCGAATGACGCGACTCTCTCTCTGTGCATGCACGGATGCATATTGCTGAGGATTGCAGGCGTGCCTACACGGTCGAGGGTGCCGGCGATAGGTTGAAGCTTGAAGCGGAGCTTTTACAGCAACGCGAGGAGAGACGCGAATGTACTGCACGTGCTATTGGAGTGATCGAGATTTATTCCTCAACAGACGGTCTCGGGCACTGGCAATCACGGCCTGTCCATCGTTTCTGTTTTCTGTCCCTTGCCGTGCTCTGTCCCTCTCGACTGCTGTGATTCCCACTCATTGAGTCCACGAGCGCGTTGAGTGACTCAGCGCGCTCGTGGCCACAAGTCGTCGGGACGAGTGCTCTTCCTGTGCCGTTTATACGTTCACTTGCCATGCCAGTGTGTGTTTTCCGCCACGCTTTGCGTTCCTGACACGGGTTGACATGAAGCCAATAGATAGTCGCAGCAACTTCCACTCGGCATCGCATGCAGTACCGCCCAACTCGTCCGACCAACTGCGAGAAATCGTCTTACTTGAGGAAAACGATCTCTACAAGTATCACCCCGATCACCGCCTACGATCAGGGACAACCGGATCACAGAACACTCACCCAGCGCGAACGTCAGTGCTGACCGCCTCGTCACGTCAAGCGTCGGAAAATGGAGCAACTGGAGAGCACGTGATGCGCTCCATTCGACAGTATCAACTGCATGCAACTCCTTCAATGGGCCCGAAGCCATCAATCACATCCGTCGACACCATCCCAATCAACCATGGCGCTATTCGTCCAGGTGGCCCTGTCGATCTTTTCAGCCGCAATCATATTGGTCTTCTACTAAACTGGGTGATCGTCGGTTTCTTCAACGGCACGTTTCCTGCGATTGCCAACCCGCTGCTGTACGGGTACCTTGGATACAACGATTACCAGCTCAATGCCGCCAATGCACTGATGACTGTGCCCTGGGGTTGCAAGTTCCTCGTCGCTTTCTTAGTGGATTGTATCCCAATCAACCGCCAGCGCCGCAAGCCGTACATCATTATCGGGTGGAGCGTGTTCACAATTTTCATGATCGCAATGACAATCATGCGCCAGCCTGATCCAAACCCTAGGGACAACACCCCAGGCGCGAAGCATAGCGATAAGTACGCATCAGATGGGTTTCGATATGTTATCTCCATCATGCTGGGGTCGTTTGCGCACTTGCTTTCGACAGTCTCGGTTGAAGGGTTGACGGTGGAATACGCCCAACGAGAAGGTGAATTCGTCCGAGGCAGAACACAGAGCTTGTGCACCATCTTCCGTTTCATGGGTGAAGTTACTGGAACATTGTCGGCGGCTCTAGCTCTGAACAGCAAGGAGTACGGCGGTGACTTCGCTCATTCCGTGCCGCTTCGTGTCATTTTCGGTGCCCACGCGATCATTGCCTTGATCGGAATTGGTATCACGCGAGCATTTCTAACTGAAGAGCGCTCGTCGATTGGTAGCCAGCGTTTTGCTTCCCAGTTACGCCGCATTTGGAGTATTTTGCAACAACGAACGACTTGGCAAATTACAGCGTTCGGCTTCTTGCAGAAGCTAGCGACGACATACAAAATTCAAGAGTATCGACGCATCTACAAGGTGTGGCTCGGAGCTGAAACACTCACGCTCAACGTAACGGATGCTGTCGCAGGGATCGGCTACATCATTGCCTCGGCGCTCTACATGACGTTCATGCTGAATACGAACTGGCGCTCGATGTTGGTGTGGAGTACATTGCTTTGCCTCCTCGTGATGATTCCCGCCGATATGGTCACTCTCTTCGATGTTTTACGAAGCCAAATGTTCTATCTGTCGGCTGCCCAGATCACTGGCGTGTTTGATGCTCTCATGTATGTGCTTCGCGTTGTCATGATCATCGAGGTAGCTGAACCAGGTTACGAAGCAGTCACATACGGTGTCATCACGACAGTGTACAACCTTGGTGGCACGGTCGTCTCTCTCACCAAAAACCTCGTCGCCACGACTTTCACTAAAGAAGAAACCGATCTCAAAGCTGATTCTTCGGTCGCGCGAGCCCACTTGCTGCATGAATATCTGTTCAAGTACTCGATGCGGATTATCTTCATGTTGATTGTGTTGCCACTGCTTCCACGCCAAAAGCGCCATCTGAAGGAAATCAAGTTGATGGGGAACCCGACGATCATTATCCCGATCTTGCTCTTCCTCTTCTTTGCCGGTGTCTTTATCGTTTCTGTAGTGTCAAACATGCTGGCGCTCTTCGAATCGACGTCATGTTTAGTTTTCGCGGGAGGTCCTGGATGTAAATGAGTCTGAATAGAATATTCTTGATGCAAAGGTTAGGGCGTGCGTACTCCGTCAGGGTTCCTTTGATCTCGCACAACCAGTAATACACACATCGACCTTACTCACTCATCCATCAAATTGAAATGATAGCTCCAGAACTAATCAGCTAGACGGTCGACTGCAGACTGAGATCCGCGTTGCCCCACCGTTGCCATGCGGTTGGGAGGACTGCTCGCATGGCCAATCGAGACTGGTTTCAAGTGATCTGTTGATCCAACGACGTGGGAAAGTCGAAGTCTCCGGTGAGCCGGACCGGTGGATTAGATTGACTCGTCGTGCCTGATACACTGGTCACTGTAGTGGACCATGAGTTCTGCTGCTCAAGTTCGCACAACCACTGTGTCCCGAAGTTGCGGTCCAACTAATCCTACGTTCAGACCTTTTCGAACTACCATATGAATGACGGTTCATTCGGCGACAAGCGTTTGAGCTCACTCGAAGCCGAGATGAAGTGCCAGCCTGCCTGGCGCAAGCTCGAGCGTCGGGTTGACCAAAAATCGCTGGAGATCCAGATGTGGACAATCCACCCACCACAAATCACATAATACGGTAACATCCCTCTCAGAGAACTTCAAAAAGAGCCAAACCAAGGTACATTGGCCACAAATCGTAGAGGATACTGTTCTTCTTATAACCTTGTTTTGGTATAAATACCTATTCAGCAAGCGCGATCGCCGGTTTATGCACAACTGGACGACAAATCACGTCCCGACTGACGGAGGCTGTCATGTTGAAGAAGCTGCATGGCGCTTCGCTTCGTCCCGTTCAATCCAATGCGCAAGAACCTTCGATTGCTCTCCAGTGCACAGTGATCCAGTCCGTCCGACAGCGTCCGCAGTGGGAAACGCAATGCACTGATCTGGTCGATATCATCTGTGTACTGTACCTACGACGTGTACGTATCAGTATGCAGTGTGACGCATTGTCGATGCCCACTGGGTCTTTCCCAGCCATCCACTCGATGCATAATGAAAGAGAAAAAGATTGAGGCAGAAGAGGGGCCCTGACGTCACTGCCCAGTGAGACGTACATAGAGGAAAAAGGGCCGAGCAGGTTGCCAGCAGCATCTCCCATCGACAGTCGAATGAGGTCAGTCGCCACTAATCGACGGTGACCATGTGGACCCGTCAGCGGTCCAGCCACGTACTGTACCGCTTGACCAAAGCCCACACAGACGATCTGCCGTAACTAATTGAGAAACGCGCTTCGGCTGGAGACAGTGGCTCACTGTTGTCGATTCGCGGAAAACACTCGCTCTGGCCCGCACAGGTGTGTCGAGAGAGCAGTTCAGTTTGTGGTTTCAAGTCAAGCACCGGATTGAAATGAAGGCGAGCGACATAAGCAGCAACTCGCGGAAGGGATCACAACCTCCACCACCCAGTAACATGGCCAGTTTCAAAGAGATCGTGCTCCTGGAAGAGAATGACCTGTACAAATACCATCGCAGCACGAACCAGCACATCGAACAACCACGCATGTACCGTGCTTCTGCTGCTGCCCCACACACTCATCCCGCACAGGGACGCTCTTCAGTGATGACCACGTCTTCTCAACAGACTTCCGAACATGGCCACAACGACGTAAGTCGACCGTCTGCTCGGCCGTATCAGCTTCATGCGACGCCTTCCCTCTCGCGTAAGCCATCGATTAACTCTGTCGACACGATCCCTCTGAACCACGGCGCCATCCGCCCCGGTGGTCCAGTCGCGCTTTTCCAACCAGAATCAATCGGTTTGCTTCTGAATTGGACCATTATTGGTTTCTTCAATGGCTGCATTCCAGCGATGTCGACACCAGTGTTGCTACTCTACTTGGGCTATGACGACGCCCAGTTCAGCGCAGCTAGCGCGTTACTTCTTGTCCCGTTGGGGTGCAAATTCTTACTGTCGTTTCTTGTTGACTGTGTGCCGATCAATCGTCAGCGTCGGAAGCCGTACATGATGATCGGATGGACTATCTTCGCATTGTTCATGATTGCAATGACTATAATGCATCAGCCCGAGGCGACTCCAAGAACCGAACGCGTTGAGTTGGATTCACACCATGGCGCAACCCCTGACGAAGAAGCAGCCGGCACTCGCTATGTGACAATGGCCATGTTCAGCTCCTTTGCCCATTTGCTGTCGACTGTCGCTGCTGAAGGATTGATGGTAGAATACGCGCAGCGAGAAGGCGAGTCGTGCGTGGCAAGACACAGTGCA
>KE464161.1:0-10024 GCA_000387445.2 Pythium aphanidermatum DAOM BR444 | reverse complement strand
GGTCTTTGGATTCTTGTGCACTTTGAGTACCGTATACGAGGTGCAGGAGCATTTTCTGATGTACAGGATTTGGTTGGGTGCAGATTCGCTCTTCCTTGGTATTGACCAGACTGCAGTGGAGATCGGAACAATCCTCGCTCTCTGTTTGCTTTTGAGCGTATTCCACTCATCAAGCTGGCGTAAGCTGCTCATCGGAAGTGTTTCGATCAGCATTGCCATCATGGCTCCTATCGACATGCTCACTGTGTACGGCATTTATCGAAGCAAGTTCCTCTTCCTTTTCAAAGCCTTGGTGATTAGGACCTGCGACGGAATTGTCTTGATGCTCAGTCTATTGATTATCACCGAAGTCGCAGAACCAGGATATGAAGCGGTAACATACGGCATCATAACCACAGTGTACAGCCTAAGTACGAAGGTGATGAATCTGATGAAGAGCCTCGCGGCTTCCACCTTCACACCAGAAGAAAGCAACCTCGCTCCCGACACGGGGGTCGTGCACAACCATATGATGCACCAATACATTTTCAAGTATGGTCTTCGGCTGGCCATGTTATTGGTGCTGGTACCTTTGTTGCCACGCCAAAAAAACACCTGATGGAGATCCGTGTACGAGGCAACCGTACATTGGTTATCCCCATTGCTCTTTCGCTGATCTTCACGGTTCTCTTTATATTGGGAGTGGTGTCAAACACGCTGGCTCTATTTGAGTCGACGCAATGCCTCGTTATTGCTGGGGGTCGAGGTTGCTCAAATCAGTTGAGTGCATAGTAGATTACAGATCTAGGCTTTGTTGCTTTCCACTGAAAGCATTGCTTCAAGCCATCGTGCGAGAGGCACCTTCATACTATAGTGTTGTAAAAGCTATGATTGTGTATGTAAATGCAAAGTTGCTACTCATTGAGAAGGCTCTGGTGTCAATCAATGTTTAAAGCTTCAATAATTTATACCACGGTCGTCTTGTCAGGTCATTCGTGTGTCTTTCAGGACCACGCTCATCACATTCTTCTCAATCGGATCGACCCGCACGACCCGCACCCACCTGGTTGCGTCACAACTTGTGTTGAGTAATGCGTTTCTTGCAGCGGATTCGTGAACTGGAAGTCGATTGCGAATGCGGTCCTTTTGAACAAAGCTAAAACAAAACTGCTTGTCAGAGAACTCGTACACTTTGATGTCTCTTGCTATCCACACTGTTTCCTCACTGTATCGGACTCGAATACATTATATTGGCGCTCATAGTATTCACTCCAGAAGTATTCGTGGTGTCTATGAAGTCTGTTGAGTGCATTTAGGCGGCTTCCAATTTCTCAAACAAGCTCCTGAGTTTAGATGGTGCTGCCTCTTGCTGTGTGCAGAGAGTCAAGGTAGTATAGTGTCCGTGGCGAGGTCGGCAAGCTCATGCGTGGTCTAATTATTGATCCTGAAATGATGATACCGAACAGTGATCGAAATGCGATCATTCAATGGCGAAGTGGTTTCTTTTTTGGTCGACTTGAGTACTGTAGCTCGACTGAATCGTTTCTCGTACTTGTACCAATTGAGGAATACAGATTGAAGTGATATCTGAAAAGGAGGCATCACGTCATGTCGAGTGGAGGCGCCATAACGATGCTGGCTGCCACCTGCTGCACTGTACTCTATCCGCTGCGGTACTGCTCCTACAGCCCACTTTGAACTCGATGCGGCCCTCAAGCGACTTGAGCGCATTCCCTGTCAGGGAATGTGTCAGGGTCCGGGACCCTGACACGTCAGCGAAGCGGTCACTGGCGCAACGCCAGGCATCGTCAAGAGGCAGCTCTGGTCTGGGATATGTCAGCAAGCGTTGGAAGTTGTACAATGTACAACGCGGAAAAGCGAGATGCTCTTGTCGGATGATGCGATGAAGATGCGGTGTACGACATACATCCCGCATCTTCATCGTACGTATCATTTCGAGGCCTTTGTGTTGCTACTAACACAATGCATGTGACTCCACCTCTACGGTACACTCTCGGATGCACTGTACACAGGACTGTATGAGTCCATGGGACTCCCACAGACACACCAGGCTGGTGTCACCAGCAATAGACGTCTGTTTCTCGAGAAGGTGTGCATTTTGGACAAGCCTGGGCACGAGGTGGATACTGTACGTGTCCAGTTCACTGTGTACACTGTCTCGTGAGCTCCCAACAAGCGAACGTTGGACGATCACCAGCAACGAGAAGACAACTCGGACGCAAATCCTTCACGAACCGGAGCGAGTCGCCAGTGGCATCCGATGATTAGGAGTCACAACTTGCCACGTCGCCGAGAAGGCACCAACGCTCCACCAAACTGGTGTCGACGCGCAGACGTGGCACGGCAGCCTGTCGCTTGTTCCGACGAGTGTGATCTGAAACCGACCAGCGCCTCACACTGTTAGTAGCAGCAAATCCAAAACAAGGTACAATTGCTCCTGGAATACGAAGGTTAAGTCTCTTTCGCTCACCTTGTTCTGTACCCAGTGATTGGACAATCCTCAGGTCGCCTGCCGTGTCCCGTCGCGTGTCAGGTCCGCACTTCCCGATGGCTTGGCTATGTCCGCCCGAGTCTTGACATCTGGGACCTCAGTCACTGTTCAGATCAGGGCAGTGCGACTGACCGGGCATCCATCATCGCTCTGACATCGGCACCTCACACTCGCGCCGGCTCATCTCCTCCCAACTTGAGCTCTCTCTGTCTGTCGCTCATGCCTGCTTCTCATCACCAAACACCTTTCCAGACGCTCTTGTCTGCCCGAACCACTTTGCTCACCAATCCATTTGGTGCAGCATCACATCGCATCACTTGCTTGCTCGACAGCGAAGAAGCTCCACGAGAAATCTGGTCGCCTCCCTCTCCGTTGAGCTCGTGCGTGCCGCTCGCTCGTCTTTGCAGTATGACCGGGCACTCTCCGTTCTCTGCTCCTTCCAACGCCACGTAAACTGCTGGCGACAACAAACGTGCTCTCACTTCTGAACAAGCTCCTTGCTGCCCAAGTCATCAACAGCGCGTGTCTGAGCTCAGTTGTGCTGCTGGTTTGTCAAGCAAGCATGCACGCTTCGACTGCGCGTCCAGCTGCGCAGCAGCAGTACGGCCAGCGACAAGTGCAAGGCCAAGCGCCTCTCGCGTCCAGCGACATCGTGCTGCTTGAAGAGTCTGATCTCTACCGCTACCATGACGGCGGGATCGTTCTCCACGACACGGGAGCTGGCTACCAGCTTCGCAACCCGTCTTTCAGCAATAATGTGCCCCTTTCAGAGCCGGTCAAGTATGCTCGAAGCACTTATAGTCACCGAAGCCACCGTTCTGGAGGAGCAGGCGGCTACGCGATGCATAACACACCTTACGTACCAGGCTCGAAGCGGACTGCATCCATTGATACCATTCCAGCACACTACGGAGCGCTACGTCCAGGAGGGCCAGTAAATCTGTTCTCCAGGGATTACATCGGCCTGCTTCTCAACTGGATCATTGTGGGTATCTTCAATGGCGCTCTCCCTGGTATGGTTGTTCCGTTTTTCGGTGTCTATCTCGGTTACAGTGACAACCAGCAACGATCGGTGCTAGCTCTTTTTGATGTTGGTTGGTATTTCAAGTTCATCTTCGGCTTCATCTCAGATAACTATCCCATCAACCGTCAGCGTCGCAAGCCGTACATCTACATTGGGTACTTCATCTTCATGGGTTTCATGCTCGCGATGGCCTTGATGCACAAGGTTGCTCCTTATAAGGTTGATGACGAGTACTTCAACAAGAATGCACCAAACCAAGGAACGCGCTACATTTTGCCCATTATGATCTCGTCATTTGCCCACTTGCTGGCGAATGTGGCATGTGAAGGCTTTATGGTTGAGTTTGCACATCGTGAAGGTGAGTACGACCGTGGTCGTACCCAGCTTTGGTGCGTCATTTTCCGCTTCATTGGTGAAGTATCGGGTGGTGCCTACGCTGCACTCAGCCTCAACAGCAAACAATACGGTGGCGACTTTGTGCATTCTGTGCCCCTCGGCCTTTTCTTTGGCAGTCTCGCTGTCATCGCGCTTGTTGGTCTCATCATTACGTACTTCTACCTCAAGGATGAGCAAGTACCGACAACTCGACAAAGCCTAGGCTCTAACTTCCGCAAGGTGTGGCGCTTTATGGAGCAACGAGCCACTACCTACGTGATGGTATCGTGCTTTATCGTCACACTTGGCATTGGTCTTGTTGTGGCTGAAAACTCGTCGATATTCAATGACTGGCTCAAGACAGACACACTCGCGTATAACCTAGTCAGCATTTTCCAAGCTACGGGGTACATCTTCGCCGCGGGTGCCATTTATCTCTGGTTCCTCAACACCAACTGGCGCGTCCTACTCGTGGCTGGATTTGTTGTTGCCTCGATTTTCCAAGTGCCGGTAGAGCTGCTCACTGTCTGGAATGTCGTCCGAAACAGTGCGCTGTATCTCGCCAAAGACTGGGTTGCAGGTATCTTCGAGGCCGTGGTATGGCTTGTTCGTCTTATGGTCATTGTAGAAGCGTCCGAGCCGGGTCTTGAAAGTATGAGCTACGGCTTGCTCACGACGGTGTGCAACTTGGCCAGCGCCGTTGTTCGAAGTTCATACAACGTTGTTTCGACGACTTGGAGTGAACAGTCCACGAACCTCGAGTTAGATACGAGCCAAGTGCGCTGGCACGTCACCTACGAGATCATTTTCAAGTATGTGGGACGTCTTGTCTTGGTGCTCATAGCTCTTGTTCTCATGCCACGGCAAAAGCGACATCTCAAAGAGATCAAGATCCGTGGCGCTCCGAATCTCGTGCTTCCAATCGTGTTGTTCGTGTTGATGCTATTGCTCTTCCTTACTGCTCTTACCTCGGCTATGCTCTCCTTGTTTGAGTCGACTACTTGCCTCAAGTTTGCAGGCGGCAAGGGCTGCGATCTCGTCAAGAAAGCCTCGGGCTCCGGCTAAAGTCCTACTAGAACTACTGCATGTAATGAACAGTTTTGATAATTTAGTGCATCAATGGTTTGGTTTGATGATAGTATTCTTCGAACTCAACTTCAGAGTGATGAAACGACTCGAGCACTAGTACAATTTCAAACACTAGTAGCCAGTTGTGTTTCCTCTTTAGCAAGCAGGACGGGGAGCAGACGACGGCGACGGTGCGGTGGTCATTGGAGTGCTGGATGGAGTTGGACCCGGAGACGACGACGACGGTGGTGGCGATGGCGTTGACGTGCCTGAGAGCCACTGAGCAAGCGTCTCACCGAGCTTCGAGCCGGTCGTGCTAACGGTGTCGTAGAACTTGGAGCCGAGAAGGAAGACGTGCTGCTCACCGTTGACGTAAAAGCTCGAGATGTGCGAGCTGAGGGACTTGTAGTAGTCCACGATCTTGGTTGCCGCCTGCAGAATTCAGTTGTGTCAGGAACTCGAGCTAGTCTATCGCATCCAGGAAGCACAGCACTCACCGCAAAGAAGTCTGGACCTGAGATCATGTTGTTGAATGGGTATCCAAAGACGCCTTCCTTGGCGAGCTGATAGAACAGACGCTGTGTGCGGTCGGCCGTGCTGCTGATGAACAACCAGTCGGCTTCAGGCACGCTCTGGATAACTACGGCTCCAATTTCTGGAACGGTGAGCGTCTCAGCACGGCAATCACTCGCGACGGAGGATGGTAACTTGAGATCAACGTCACAGGTTCCATAGAACTTGAGTACAGAGCCAGCACTGCGTTCAGCAGGGAGAACGCCAATGTAGCTGTCCGCTAGAATCGCATAGTTGGAGCTCGTCTTGCCAACGTTCCACATCTCGCTGACAACGGCAGCCAGCGCGAGTGTTCCCAACGACCCAGCACTAGCGCCACCCAACACGAGCTCGTCCACATCCGGGTAGTTGGTCTTGGCCCACTTGAGCGCCGACATGGCATTCTCGAACCCGTTCAAGTGCACATCTTTCTTCTGTCCCTGGCACTGAGGCCGGTTAAAGAGCGCTTCGATCCCTGTATCCACCGCAGGGATCACCGTGCTGCCGATATGCAAGTCACCTGTGCAGTACGGCACGTGAACGATGTTCCAGTCGTGAAAGATGTTGTCAGGATCCGAGGCGTTGAAAATGCCCGTGCTGGACGCAGACGCAACGGTCGAGAACGTCTGCGACCCGATCGCGCACTGCAGTGCGAAGTTGCACGTATACGTATCGATACACGCGCCGCCTCCTTGCAAGAAGATCATCAACTTCTTCCGCTCCTTCTTAGGAAACACCTGGAAGAAATACGTCGCATTCGACTTGAAACCCGTCTTCGCATCCGTAAAATCGTCAAACGCACAACGCGTCTTGCCACCAGGGTAGATCAAGACACTGCCGTCGGTCTGGGAGGTGGTGAGCGAGTCAACTGGGCAAGCGGAGCCGGAGGCATAGGAGCAGATCTGGTCACCAGGGCGGTAGGCGTCTGATACCAATGCGAGTACACCAAGTGTAGCTGCATGGAGGAATGCGCGAGCGGAGACCATGGCTGTTCGACTTATGCTGCGCTTGACAAGTTCGAAAGTGAGACTTTCAGCACCAGAATCGAAGGGTTAGTATCCCGTCGTGACGGTGGACCTGACGTTCGATCCCAACGGACCGGGCTTCGAGTGATGATGCTGGACACCTTGCACATCCTCCACCTCTAGGTGGCACACAAGACCGGAATGAGGCGTCGTAACTGGTGGTTTTACTCCGACTTCCGTGGACCTTTGGGTGGGCGCGGGTCGTCTCAGCTGAGGCCGATTACTCATCGAACATTTGCCCATCACTGTGGAAGCGAGTTGAAGGACGGAGTTGGATGAGCAGTTGGCGGTAGTTCAACGTACAATATTCTAGGAAGAACAATATATTCTGTCAAGTCTAATGAGAACCTCGACTCAGTGACAGGGAATGGGAGACGCTTCTGCAGTGTATGAAGAAGAAGCGGTTCCGAAGTCTGTCCGATTCGCTCCAAGTCTCGACACAGAGCCGGCTAGCATGCTGGCCGTGGTGCTGAGGTTGGCGTGGTGCTCGGAGTCGTCGATGGGACAGTTGATGGGGCGTTTGAAGGAGTTGCTGATGGAGCAGACGATGGAGACGACGATGGGGACGATGACGGAACGCTTGATGGAGCTGTAGATGAAGACGAAGAAGGCGATGGAGATGGGGATGTCGACGACGGAGGTTGCGTTGGAATCGATGATCCGCACAACCACTGGGCGAGAGTAATGCCGAGTCGCTGGCCAGTTGTGCTCATTGTATCGTAGTACGTCGAGCCGAGAAGGAAGACATGCTTTTCACCAGTGACGTAAAAGCTGGAGATGTGGGTGCTGATCGTCTTGTAGTAGTCGACCACCTTTTGCATCACCTGCAGTGAGAGCAGAATGATTAGCAGTACTGAATGATCACGAACACTCACCTCATAGAAGTCAGTCGCCGAGAGCATGTTCATGAATGGGTATCCGAAGACACTGTCCTCGTCGAGCTGGTAAAAAAGACGCTGTGTGCGGTCAGCCGTACTGGAAACGAACAACCAGTCGCTGTTTGGGACCGCTGCGATCATCGTAGAGCCGAGTTCCTCTACCGTAAGACTGTGGTTCTTACACTTGGTCTTCTTGTCCGCGGAAAGCTTAAGATCGACATCACAAGCCCCAAAGTAGTCCATCACAGTACCAGCAGGTCGCTCAGCAGGGAGCACTCCAATATAGCTGTCAGAGAGTATGGCGTATTGTGTCTTGCCCTTGTCGACGTCCCACATGCTACCAACGAGAGCAGCCAGGGCTTAAGCACCGAGCGGACCGGCACTAGCACCACCTAGAACGAGCTGATCAATACTTGGGTAGTTGGCCTTGGCCCACGCAAGTGCCGACATGGTGTTCTGGTATCCGTTCAAGTGCGAATCCTTCTTCTGCCCTTGGCATTGCGATCGGTTGAACATAGCTTCAACACCGGTATCCTTACAGGCAATCACAGTGTTGCCAATGTGAATATCACCCGTGCAGTACGGCACGTGAACAGTGTTCCAGTCGTTAAACACGTTACTCGAGTCCGAGATGTTGAAGATGCCGGTGCTCGAAGCAGTCGCAACCGTGGTAAACATTTGAGATCCAAGCGAGCACTGCAAAGCGAAGTTGCACGTGTAGTCGTCGATGCACACACCACCACCCTGCAATAAGATCATTAACTTCTTCCGCTCTTTCTTAGGAAACACCTGGAAGAAATACGTCGCATTCGACTTGAAACCCGTGCAAAATCGTCAAACGCACAACGCGACTTGCCACCAGAGCTCTCTACTAGAGAGCTCACAACGATGGCTCATCTGGACACTGGATGTGCTACGAAAAACAATATGCACTGTTTAGTGTAATAAAACTGACCCAATCGGTGGGTAAGGCGTGAACAGAATCGCTAAGGTTGCGCTCTCTCCATCCCATGAGCCAGCTGCGTGCTCAAAATGACATCAACGGTTGATGGGGCCAACTATGTACTGTACACGGCCCCTTGGCGAACCTTTCGCAGCGTCTATGCACCATGTACCATGACAATCATTCTTGCTCCTGACCTATACAGCCAAGCTCAAAGACAGGTAGAGAGCTCGGTCGAATATGATGTGGACAACACGTTTATGATATACACCCCGTGCCCCCTCAACCCCGGAGCCTGAACCCTAGTCCTCGGCCTTCGGCCTGCGGAGCCAAGCGAGTTTACACAGCAAAATCGAGCTGCAGCTCGATTTTGAAGCCGAGCCGTCTGCAAGTATGTCTCGGTCAGGAGTAAGAATGATTGTCATGGTATGCATAGACGATGCGAAAGGTTCGCCAAGAGGTTCGCCGTGTAGTCGGCCCCCGGTTGATGCCAAGATGGTAGTTGGCGCTTGCGGTGGAGATGTCAACACCGTACACATGGTCTGAAGTTTCTGCAACCCGAGGATGATGGTGCACACATCATCTGAGACTCCAATCATGCTCCTAATTTTTTTAAAATGAGAGCATGATTGGAGCAGTTGCCGCTGGGTTTGCTCTCTATCTTGTCGGAACTTCGTACAGTTTGTTCGCGCTCTAAGCCACAGGACAAATCCGATACGCCTGTTATCTCCCATGATCTTGAAAATGTGATCAGCTTAAAATGTATCAATAATGCAAGGTAAAACTCGATTAACTGCATTTTACTAGTATATATCAGTGGGGTAGCTTACAGCTGTATAGGTCAGGAGCAAGAATGATTGTCATGGTACATGGTGCATAGACGCTGCGAAAGGTTCGCCAAGGGGCCGTGTACAGTACATAGTTGGCCCCATCAACCGTTGATGTCATTTTGAGCACGCAGCTGGCTCATGGGATGGAGAGAGCGCAACTTTAGCGATTCTGTTCACGCCTTACCCCACCGATTGGATATTGTCCACTCAGAATATGTATTCCGCGTTTCTTCGACTTTCATCTCTTGTCGTGGGATCAATCGGTAAGGGGGTAAGTTCTGAGGTGGATCACCAAACCACCGAAGTTTCCTGGCGCTAACGAAATGCGACGTGTGAACACTCTCTGCAGATGCCGCTCGGCACATCAAATTCCATTGAGTTATCAAAAAGAGATGCGCAAATCCACCGTCGCTCAGCAACATCGTCCCCACGCATAAGTCCTCGCATTCAGAGTAAAGTAGCGGTCGTTTGCCAGTATCACGCCGTGCCCCATGTTGGAGGTTTCGTTCTTAATTGTGGAGCCATGAATGTAGTTCTTGGAGCTCTAGCCTGCCGTCACTGGCTAGAGTTTGCATGCTGGTTGACGAATCCATCGCGATGTTCGCGGCCTTATCGGCCATCTTGTTCAGATCGCGGTAATGGTGTCGCCACTCGGTAATGCAAAGCTTCAGAGCCGCCCGGCGGGCTTGATGGTACAGTGGAAGGAGCTTTGGTGCCGACGGCGCTCCTCGCCGTCGCATAAGTTCCAGGATCATGAGACTGTCACCTATAACAGTGAGTGGATGCCATTGATATCGTGCCGCTGCTTCCAGGCCCGTGCACAGGCCTTTAACCCTTT
>KE464160.1:24837-35352 GCA_000387445.2 Pythium aphanidermatum DAOM BR444 | reverse complement strand
TGCCGTCCACAACTGCCGTTCTTCCGGCCGCTGCTCACGTCCCCAGCGCCGTTCCGTCGCGTCCTCTCCTCATGAGGCCATGGAACTTCATCTGAGTATGCCGAGTGGATAAAATCGTCGGCCCTGTGGACGACGTAGCTCCACCAGGGACGCTCTTTACGTGAGACGGTGGCGACACGTCTCTGAGAAGACATTGTGTGGACAGATGCAGGCTGCCAAGGACACACTGACGCATGGTGTTCACTCAGTCGGACGTGGTATCTGCCCTCGGGTCGCTGTGGGTGTCCGAGCACTTGGGGACAGTGTCGTACATAAGTGTGTGACTCGTGAACGCCATCGTCTGCAGTATTCGCGACGAAATCCTCTTTAGGTCTCCAGGACGACAGGACGAGTGACGGAGAAGAGCTCACCAGCAATGGGTCTTGCATGGGTGTCTGAGAGCGTTCGTTGGTGAACGTCTCTCTGTGTGAACATCCGACTGTGAAGTGGTCCCATGAAACGGACTGCGATTGGCTCGATGGTGTATATCGTCTTATCGCAAAACGAAACATGTGAACGCCTACGGCGAGCTACCAAACCACAGGAGCCATGGCTGGAACGCGTCTCGCACGCTGTAGCCGGATGAACGGAAGACCACGCGCCAGGGAGAGTCAGTCGAGTCGATGCGGGCGCCAGAGTCGGGGTTGGTCCAGGAGAAATGCGGTGGCGGGATGTTGAAGACGCGTGGGAAACGGACATCGTAGTGGATCTCTCCGTCCGCGATCACCCGCACGACCGTGACGGCACCATCGCTCTGGCTACGTGCTACTACGTTCTCTGTCAGCATGTTGATGAGACCCTGCTCACCAACTTGTGGGTCTTCGTCGTGGATCGTGAAGGTTTGGCCGTCGAAATCCACGGTGAGTGGCCCAGTGGCTGGACGGCTGAACTGTACGCGAGAATCTTCGAAGTTTAGGGACACGAAGTCACTTGGCGTGAGCACCGCTCCACTGGCCGCTGCACACGACGTGCTTGAGTAGATCGTGTTCATCAAGAGTCCCTGCGCCACGCGATCCGTCTCCGCTAGTGGGAGCACTTGAGACAGCAGCAACGCCGTCACATCGACTTCGAAACGACCCGACGCAGGGTTGTACTCTGCAGTCGTCGTGTCCAGTGCCTTCAGGATCGCAGGACGAGCTGCTGATGTCAGCATATACTGACAGTTGGCATTGAACAAGCACGCGCGGCGATAGCTGTCGGCGACTTCACAGTTGATCGCTGGGGCGGCAGTCGGATCCACTGGCACGAGTGATAGCAAGCGCGTGAGTTTGTCCCACATCGGTGGCTGGTTGATCGACTCGATAGTGATTTGCCATGGCGTGAGTGCGGCGTATGGTGGCTGGGTGCCGGTCACAGCTCCGTTGGAAGTTAGTGCGAAGACTGGAAGCCGTCCCAAGTACTTCTCATCGAATGTGATGGTGTAGACGAACGTATTGGTGGCATCTCCGGTACTAGCCAGGCTCACAGAGTGTGGGATCCCAAGGGTCCCGAACGACGTCTCAAGGAACGCGGATAGTTCGTTCACCGATCGACTACCCGTCTCCATGTACGTGAACGTCTGACCCTCGAACGTGAGCTGCACCTCGCTATCCATATACAGGTAGAGCTGAACACTCGCGCCCTTGGTGTAGATAAACGACGGGATGTGAGCGGTTGCCGGAGGCTCCACGGCACTTGTCATGGTCTCTGTATCGCAGTGCGACGCAGCAAAACACTGGAGGATCGAAGCGAAGTTCTCCCACGAACCACTGGTCGTGAACGCGTTGGCGACAGGCGAGTTGAGAACATTTTGGAACAGCACGTGGCCCAGCTCAGCGCGGAAGATGGTGCGGCCGTTGGCTTCGTCAAAGAAGTTGGACGTCGGGAGCGAGTTTATTTGTGGCAGGACGACCTCCTGTACACTGCGCCAGCAGTCAGCATCCGTGTAGCATTTCTGGATGCTGGGAAGACAGGAGGAGCACACGTCGTTGTTGTTGGCTGTGTTTGTTGACGAGAGGTTGAACCATTTGTGGAGGTTTTCCCACGAGGGCAGCATCGGCCACGGTGACTCGAGCCAACCCGAGAACGAAACCGCTGTTGTGAAGGCAGGAGCGACGAGCTCGACGACCGAGATGTCCTTGATGATGCTGATATCCCCAGAGAATGTGTACACGTGAGCACTCTCACTGTCGGAGAAATGCCGGGAGACCATAGGGTAAACGCGGAGCATCTTGAGTGCCTCACCAAAGTCGGTACCTGACTGAAGCGTGTCCGTTACCATCGTCTTGTACATCAACCGAACGGAACTACCAACGGGAAGATGGAGCGAGAACGATCCGTCCATATGGACCGTAGTGGGTGCCACCGTCGTCCATTGAGTAGCGCTTGTGCCAGCCCCAGAGTAACCGACGGCACAAGCGTTAGCAGCTAGGCACTGCAGTAGGTTGAGAGCAGCGACGCGGCAATCTGGAGGGATATTTGTGTCAGAATTGAGAGCTTCCGTCTTGAATCGGCGTATGTACTTGAGCGATGTGAAGTCAGCCTCACCCATGATCGTCGGTAGCCACGCGTTCATGCTGCTCATGCAACCCGCTGATGAAGTGCAGGCGAACAAAGCCTTGGAACAAACGTCACAGATCGCGGAAGATGGTGCCACACGCGAAATGTCAGGATTTGTGTCATTGAGTGGGTGCCGATTGCCAAAAGGAGCGTATTGGAAGACGTTGAGCCATTCCGTGAGGCGAGCCCACTGAGGCACGGTATCTACGGTGCTAAGCGGCTTGTGGCGAATTGTCTCAATCGCCATTCGTCCATGTGTGTACGTGACTTTTACTTGCGTAGGATCCTCCGAGAACACGAATCCACTGGAAGCATTTGCCGATGGAAACCATGTGACGACGTAACGAATATCCATATCGGTCACGGACTCCTTCCACGCCCGCACGATCGACTGGTTGCTCCCAAGAAAGACAGAGTCCCGGATAAACTGCTGCAGATAGATTGGGTCCTCCATGATCTTGTACCAGTAAGACGGACGGCCTTCTCCTGGAAACGTGAACGCAACGGTCTTGTATCCAATCGCGTCTTTTCTTACAAGCAGCTCCAACCGCGACTCACTCACGTTTAATCGCGTTGCGGCCGCTCGGATACTCTTCTCAAAGACCATGTCTCCTCGTGCCATGTCAAGATCGCATGAAGTCGCTGCCCAGCAGTTGAGAAGACGCTCAAACTTGGCAAACCCGCCTCCTGGGAAGAACTTTTGCGACTCATTCAAAGCGCCACTGATGTCCACTGAGTATTTCATGGGCCACGCATCATATACTGGATCGTATACTTTTGATGTGGTGTAAGTGAACCGCTCTCGTCGAAATGCCTCAGCGAGATACTCATTCACGCCAAACGCACAGTCAGGATCGCGCAGAAGACACGCTTCGTACAACGACATGCACTGTCCGCAGGTATCGTTCGACTCGAAGAACGGGAGGCTCTTTGACCGAATCGCTTTCGCCCACGCGGGCTCTTCATCCCAGTCGAGATCCAGATGCGACGGCGGTGGCACATACTCAAACTTGGACACGTCCAGCGGAGCAACCTCAAACGTCAGCGTGTTGTCCAACGAGTAGTGGGAAACGTTGCGTGATCCGCTAAACACGGCGACGACATGCAGCACAATCGTGACGTTGTGAGATATAATCTCGATCGTGTAGGTCTCCGCTGGTACGTGCTGCAGTATCGGTGGCTGAGGCTGCACGGCACCAGTACTCGCACTTCCGTCAGCACTGCTGCTGCTGTTGCTGCTCCAAGAGCCGGCTTCTGAGCCCTCACCATCGCTACCACCTGTGCTACGGCTGTAGACCCCCGTCCACTTGAGCGCGTCCTCGTATTGCTTGATCAAGCGTTGGTTTTCCTCCTCGATTGCCGTGATTTCCTCCGTGTTGTTGTATTTCTTGACTTCGATATCGAGATTCATCTCTGTCGCGTTCGGAAACGCCAACGCGATTGCTCGCGCAAGCTCCTCGGCCGATGTCCAGTTGTTAAACACTTGCGTAGTGATGATCTCATCGTCCGTCGCGTTCTCGAGACCCAATTGCAGGTAAAAACTGTAGTCGGGCTCACCAAACTCGATATGCGTCGATGCTGGCGAGTGTTTCAGCACTACAACCTGTGCGTCCGCCTTCAATGTCCCACCATCGATCGAGCACTGGGACTCAGCCATGCACCGTAAGGCAGCGTCAGTGCGTCGGAGGATCTCCCACGGATCTCTAGATGATTTGTTCGACGGTACGTAGACTGTGACATATTCCGTGCCATTCCACATTGGCATAGGAACCATCGACGCGTTAGCGTCTTTTGTCCAGTTTCCATCGGCTATCGAGGCGAAGCATTGCTCAGCGTAGGGTTCCATATCAAATGATACGCGGTCGTTGGTAAACGCCAGCAGGTCTTCAAACACGAGGCTCTTCCTATTGAGCGCGTCCTCGAGACACTCATTGAACTCGTCCGGTAGCGAAACCTCTTCCTGGCAGCGTTTGCATTCAGCGGAAGGTCTCGCAGGAAACCACGGAAGTGATCCACCGTATCGACGCCGTGAAAGCGCGAACGTGATGCGCATAGCATTACCGCCATTGACACCGTTGCCATTGTACAACAACGCCGACGTCATGTTGACTTGGAAGAGCCGAGAGCCCGTGTGGTTGACGACCAGAGGTAGCATGATGCTATCTCCAGCAAACAGACTCGGCACGTGAGCATTCACGCGGATGATCACTTGGTCTGTTGTATCTTCTGAATAGAACGGGCCGTCCGCCGTGTCGTTCGAGGCGCTGAACGTGTCGTAACCCGGCAGCAGCGTGTACAGTTGCTTGAGGCTCAGTGTGACATCGATCGGCTTGGTCAACGTCGGAGACTTGATCACCCATGACGTGCGTCGCGTTTCATTCCAGTTGAACACGTCGCTCCAGTTTGTTCCAGTGTGCCCGAGATCCTCGCTTGACATGCGACCGAGGACGAGCGGCACGGCACCACCCACTCGCACAGCGTCCTCGAACTCGACTGGGCCGCCTGCCGACTCGTATCGATCCAGCACGAATGCATCAAACGACGACATTGCCCCGTAATCGGACTCAAAAACCAGCTCAACACAGTATGCTGAGCCATTGCACTTCTCCGGGATGCCATGCGTCTCATTAAGCGTCGTCGTAATGACGGAGAAGCCCTTGCTGGCGTTGAACTCGTACTTCCGACGGATAGCTGCCTCTACCGCCCCATCGATCCCTGGGTAAATGATCTCGACACCTGCTTCATCACCATCATAGTGCCAACTGCTGCCACTTCCCGAGGACCCGGAGCCCGCGTACGAGCCGTTCCAAGTCCAATCGATGTTCAAGGAGCCCGTATCGATCGTCGGCGTTGGTGTGAACCAGTCGGGACCATCCGTAGCGCCATCGCTACTGCCAGTTGAGCCGAAATCCATCATTGTCGTCGGCAACGGGGCATCCGTAGGCTCCATCGTGGTGTCAGGCGGCGGCGGCGGAGGGAACTCCTGGCCGCGGACGTGCAGCAGCGCCACTAGAAGCGCCACAGCGACAGCCGGACGAGCCATGCTTACTCTGCGGAGACCGTGGCTGCTGGGATGTTCGTCGCCGCTTGGAGAGTGGTCATGGGGAAGCGCAAGTCATGCAGACCGCGACGACTCGACGCGGCTGTTGAGGGAGGATTATGGAAGAGACCCTGACGAATCGCCACATCGAAAGATGGAGGCACTTACGCTTCTACAAACGTATAGAAACGGCTAATGTGATGCATCATTGCATAGGTTATAGGAGGTGATCAAGTCGATCTTGAAAAGATATCGTAACTCGAAACGGCGTGACGGCTTTCGAACAGCTCTGTCTCGCCAGACCAACCCATGCTGATCGTCCCATGCTGGCTGTCCTCTGTGCTACGTGCTCGCGTAATTGCGAGTCTCCATGAGTCTACGGACGGCTGGGACAAGAGCGAGAAGCCCAGGTCAAAATGGCTGGGACCCGGCGATCCAGTCGCAGAATCTGGTGTCACACGGTGGTCCGAGGCGTTCGCTGTGGTTACAGAAGCCCCCTGGCGCAGCTCGGCTGACCCACGGGCTGGCGTGGCGGCTCGATGCCGTCTACACTGTACAGTGACTGGCCACTCATCACGCCGCTTCTCTTGGGCCACTTGGCCAGTCCCAGGCTGAGTCGCCAGGAAAACGTGCATGCGTCGCAGGGCTCTGACGACTCGGCCACCCGGCAGAGAGGATCCGAGGGCCACGCTGGCCTGTGGCTAGTGGCGCGACAATGCCGCATTCTCCAAGCCTACCGAACGCGTGGTACGCTCGCACACGCCCGGGTTCTTCCGGCTTCCACTGTGCCGATGCTCTGTCGCCCACTGTAATACTAAGGCATCGTGCATGTTCCATCCACAGACTCGCCGTTTCCACACGCCGCGCAATATGTCGATGTTCGACCTCTTCCGCCGTAAGAAGTCCCGGGCGTCGATGCCAAGAGCTGCGTCGTGCACCACGATCGCTGTGGATCCAGCCGACGACATCATGGAAGAGAAGCAAGCGCTCAAGCGTTGCGCGACGGCCAGAGCCGTCAATGCGAGTGGTTGGGGCATCGTCCCTGTGTTGAACGAGCTCGAGCGTCGTAGTAGCTCCAACAACCTGCTGCTTCGGCGGGCGCCCAGTGCAAAACAACTGGTCTGTCTGAATTGTCGGCGACATTTTTTGAAGGGGGGTGGACGAGGAGATGACACTCCGAGCACGCAGTTCTGCTCAATCGACTGTAAGAGCAGTTATGAGTGCAACGCCACCGTTCAAGAGCTCGTCGATCTGCAACTAGATGGATCGACAAGCAGCGAGGAAGCCGTTGTGACGGTCGAGGACGATGCGGATTTATCCTTTAGCTAGCTATGTCGGAGTGAAATGTGAAAAATGTATTTCTTGATAAAGGTCTTTTGTAGCACGCACGCAGGATCACATCTTCCGAAGGGCTTCGATCCGTTTAGATGACAGGCACTTCCGTTGTCGTACAATCCTGCTGTGGTCGGTCCTCTTCGCCAGGCTTCCTCGACCGCGTCCTGCACGATGGTCGAACGCGACGTTGGTCAAGTCTATTCTATTGTCTCTCTCTGGCGACGCTGTTGGATCTTCAAAGAACAGCAGCGACGGCGTACTGTACTCGTAGGTGCCGTCATAGGATTAGGCATGATGTGGTAGCAGATAAGGTCGGTGCTCAGCCCGATTGACCACCGCTCTGGCCACCAAGCATTCTGCAACTCGCCGCCGAGTTGAGCCATGGCGCCGTCGGCGGCTGTAGCAACTTGTGTGCCCACCACCACCCCGTCTGCATCCCCAACTGCGTACTACAATTCACCCAAGCCGTCGAAGATCAAGTATTTAAGCAGCGTGTCGCCTTCTTCCGTGGTTTACAGTGTCAGCCACCACATCTTCTCCCTTGTCACGTGTCGGGATAGAAGACAAGCGAAGCCGTGTGCAGAGCCACCACCACCACCTCCTCCTCTATCAACTACGTCCTCAGTTGACTGCGATTGGCGAGCAGAAGTTTATGACACATCACCGAACTGTATGCGGGCAGAGCAGTCGGTGTGCCTCAACTGCCGGGGGCTCTTCTTCTCCGATCTCGTGTGTATCGCCGACGACTTCTGCTCGCTCGACTGCCACGCGTGCTTCCAGTACGCGTTCCACATGCAGCAAGAGGTCGACCACAGCCTCGGTGTCTCCGTGCCAGGGCTCGACGAATCCTCGCAAGTCTCGATGTGAAGTGTTTCTTGTATGAGTAGTGCATATAGGATCCATCTATAAAAATGATAAGCACGAGGCCCTTTGCGGCGTCGCTTCGTGCCACTAGGAGACAAGGACCCTGACCATGCGTGTAAGCAAGGAGAACTCGATCCGCGCGGCTGCGGAAGGTGACGTCGACGTGCTACGGTGCTTTCTTCAGCTGCAAAACGACAATGCTCCGGTCGACAGCAAGGCAGAGGCTGGATCACCCGAGGTGGAGGCTCCTGGAGTGCAGCTACATGAGCTGGCAGACACACTGTTCCGAGAGGCCATTGAAAATGGGCAGGTTGGGGCGGCGCGTGTGCTGCTTCAGTCGGCAGCGGTTCAAGAGCTCTACACCAGTCGTTCACAGCGGCAACGAGCGTTTTCAAAGTTCATGGGTCTAGCCATCGTAGAAGACTATGTCGAGATCGTGGAGCTTCTCCTCAGCCACGGTGGCGATCCGAATGCACTGGTCTCCCTTGATGACGAAGAGCTCACTGCTTTGGCTCTGGCCGCTCGCCTAGGCTCGATTGAGATCGTACAACTGCTTATCGCGAGGGGAGCGGATGTGAACGCGCCACGTGAGTCTGACGGATCCACTGCTCTCCACGAGGCCGCCAGGCAGGACGAAGATGAGGTCGTCCAGCTACTAATCCAACACGGTGCCAACGTGAACGCAGTGGATATCTCATGCGGGGAAACGCCTCTGCACGTGGCAGTCAAGCGTGGAGCCAAGCGAGCCGTGGCCACACTACTCCGGTGCCAAGCAAGCATGACAATCACCAATTACCGAGGAAGTTGTGCGGTCCACATTGCTCGTGTTGAGGCCAACGCGAACATCCTGAAGCTTCTGGCCGCCGCAGGCGCGGATCTTGCGCGTCCGTCGACACCCACGACACCACACAAAGCTTGAGAGATGTCAGCTCATCCCACACATGTTTGGCATTACACGCGGAGGTGAGTCAGAGTCATGGTGTTCAGCCTGAGAGATCCAAGTAACTCAGCCGAGAGATGCGCAGGAATCAAGGCAAAGTCTCACGTAAATGAAGCGCTTAGAGAGATCGAAGCATTGCGCCATCCTCCACCCATAATCGAGAAATCGGAGGTTAGACCAAGTGCAAAAAAGAGCTGTAAAACGAGATTTATCGTTTAGCTTTCGTCCGATTTTTGGCTTCAGAAATCACCGTATGGAGCATGTGGGGCCAGTCAATCGCGAGATCGGAAAGAGATTTCGCCTCGAAATCTCGGGCGTTTCTGCGCGGCTGAGGTTTGGGGACTAACATCAAACATGGCACGATGTGCCACACTGAGGGCCCGTCATGCAGCCAGAGAAAGACAGCTCAGGATATGAGTCAGAGGCGCCTTTGCTGGCCCCAAACCTGCCACTGCGCCTCACCACGACGCGCACGTTTTGCGGTGCTACACAACTGTACTGTAACGTCAAGCCTTCCGTCTGCGAAGCCATCTATGACACCAGATGCAACCAGTCGGCGGAATTTTTCTCCAGACTCAGGTGTAAATGAGAAAAAATCACCAACATTTCGGGTCTTGCCGTGTTTGAGACTAACAATTAGACCACGCTTCACAGGTGTATCCAGACTAGGGGTAGGCCTCTCAATGGACACCAATTTTTTTCCTCTCATACTCACTGTCTCTGGCACAACGAGGTCATCAGTCTGGAAGTTGGATATCTCATACGGTTCCTCTTTTCCACCAATCCCACACCAGTTTTTATCGAAACTCATATCTGTTTTGCCCTTCCCCTAATCGCCAACCTTCCTTCGCCTTTTCCTGTCCACCCACAGCTCCATCACATCAAATGTTGTTCTCTCAACTTCCTCCCCCTCCCCTCCTCTCCGCTCCGCTCCCCTATCCTGTTCAACCGCCTCATTCGCGGTTTTCCTCTTCCAGTCGCAAGTCAAATCCCCTCAGTCCCACCACATACTCCATGTCGGGCCCTTCATCCCCTTCTAGCTTCCGCCCGAGCATGCGCGATGCCCTGGCCGCCTGCACGGTTGGCCACGATGATGACCGTAATGAACGCTGTGCCTACCCGAGCAAGCCATGCCCGAACCCACGTGCCACCAAGCTCAACGGTGACCGCCACAACTTCTGTGAGTTCCACCGCCGCAAGGCCAACATGAACCAGCGCCGTTGGCAACAGCGCCGCCGCCGACAGCGCCACATGAACGGACCAGGCAGCGCCAACAGCTCCCCAGTGACCACCCCACGCGACCTTGCCACCGCCACCGCCGAGATTGAATCGGCCAAGGCCGTCATGATGCTGCAACAAGCTCCATCCCCGTCAACGCCAGTGCACTACTCTCCGGTGCCGACGCATTCGTGGCCACGCAGCGAGCCACAGTGGAGCCCTCACAACGTGGCTCCTGTCTCTCACATGCCAGCGCACATGCACACGGCGTCATACCGCCCAAGTGTTCCTGTGCTGCATTCGACACTGCCTCGTGCTTCGTACCCATACATCAACCAGAGCCTCCCTACAGCCCCCATGATCCCTCCTCTCCGGTCACTGCCACCGCTTCTGCCTTCGCTGCTCGTGCCGCCCAAGGCCCCGAGCTCGCCATCTCCACGCGCAGTGTCCCATGTGTACACGTGTTAGGATCCCGTTAGCCACCTCGTTTTGTATCAGTAGAATATCAGCCCTCATTTTTTCTCTCTTCGCATATATATTT